>JANRMT010062820.1:1413949-1452967 GCA_026402145.1 Polypterus bichir lapradei
TAGATAGATAGATAGATAGATAGATAGATAGATAGATAGATAGATAGTACCTGCAGACCCCTTTTTAAATAGAATAAATGACAATGTACTTTCCTGATTGGGTGTTTCGTGAGTATGGATACCTAATTAATGAAAGTGAGATCCTTTACCCCAGACTATTAGGGCAGCTACTTGCCAACCCTGACACCTGTACAGTTACACCTGAAATGCTCAAAAGCTCAGGTAAATACTGTATTAAGTGGCGTGAGTATGTTAGGCTGAGGCCACTGTAAGGGCACATCATATGGCTAATTTAGCACCCAAACTCGAGACTTTGTGCAGGAAATTAAAACAGTGAATTCCTCATAGCCATCAAGGTAAAAGGCAAATGTTCCCTTACAAAAAGGAAACAGCCACAGAAAAAAAAAAAACCTTTATAATTTGAGGTGAAAGGGAAGCCAACACTTAGGCATCTGGTGGTTAACAGCAAAGCAGGCCCATCTGTTCATTAGGGGGTCCTGTTTTGGCCCACCGCAGACTGTTGGATGGTATACTGCCTTGCTCAGTTTTTGACTGCCTATGTTATTCTCCCATCCATTTGTTTTTCTTAACCATACACAGCTTCTAAAATAAATTCGGAAGTGGCAGAGTATTACTGTATAGTGAAGCAGCCTCATGGTTGTGGAGTATTAAACCTGGTTTGGTTGGCACCTGAATGGATTTCGCATGTCTGACAGTACAGTTTCCCTTTGTATTTCAAAGCTTTACTGTGTTTACGCTTATTGTGTTTTGTGTGCATGTACTCTGGTACACACTTTCAGGATAAGCCCCCTGCAATACTAAAATAAGATTAAGCAGTTTTAAAAAATAATAGCTGGTTAAACTATTTAGGACAATTTGATCTAGACTGTTGTATATCTAAGTACAAGACATCAAAATATTTCCAAACAGTATAACCATAAAAGATAATATAAAGTTTTGATCTGCATATACTGTATAATATTTTGATACATGACAGTATTACTATAATAAAGCAAAAACCTTTATTGGTAATCACTAAAAATGGTAACTCTCAGTTTAAATTAATAGATTTCACAAAAACACTGCAGATGTACTATAAAAGCGGCCATTTGCATTTGCCAAGTCGGCTTTGCTATTAGTCAGTGGCTGCCATCTGTCATTTTCGGCTATAGCTCCATAGGTCATCAGTTAATTCAGGAGGTCTAATGCTGTAGGTTCAATAGTTAATTAGCCCTATAATAAAGTGGAACATCATTTTTGTCTAATTAGACACTCTATCTATACTATTTATTCAGTTTAATGCTACATTTTCAAGCTTTATTCAGCCTTAGATTAAGATTTAAATTAGCTATTTGCTAATGTTTGTCTCTTTAGTGGGTGTCACGTCTGAAGGAAAATGAATCTTTTGTATGTTGATTGATGATTTTAAATTTGGTCTGATACAATTATTTGTGTGCTTTTTATGAAACTGGCATCTTACCTCTTAAAAACATATAAACACTAAAAGTGAAGTAATATAAGAAAATTGCCAAAAAATGAAAAGATAAGAGACTGTGAAGAAGACAGTGCGCTCTCATAGCAACTTTTCTATCCAGACGAGTGCAGAGGAAGCAACACTATATAAAAAAGGGAATTTATCACTGGCATGAAAATGAATAGTGACAAACAAAAAGAACGAACAAATAATAAAATAAACAGATAAAATAAATAATATGCTATCCATGGGGAACCACTGGGTCACTAAAAACACCAAAGCAGCCTATAAGGCCTTTCTGCAAGTATTGCAAACTTTCGTTCCATTGTATATTAAAGGCCAGGCTTCTCAAACGTGTGCTTTGCCACAGCTAAAACAATGGCAGATATGTTTGGAAAGAGAAAGGGCCAGGAGATGACAGACTTAAAGTTGAAACAGAAGGCACACTTAGAAACAGAAGTCAAAAAATATAACTAAGCCAAAACGAAACAAATTTAGACAAAGCTTACCTACATGGTGCCAGCTTAAATGGTTGCAGTAATGATGGGGCCTAACAACGAGCTGTCGCAACAGATACTAAAAGTGGTGGCTTCCACTGAAAAAAAAAAGTCACACAAATTGTAAATCACAACCATGCAATTAAATAATAAGTCCAAAAATGAATAACAAATAGTAAAACTAAGTTCTATAAAGAATAAAGCCTGCTAAGAGTTGAAAACTAGGATATGCACATAAACTGAAGCAAAACAAAAGCCGAAAGACTTTAAAGATTTTGTAACCAGGGATCAAAATGATGCACAAGAAATAGCACTGGAGACTTTTCTAAGCTGAACCCAAACAAACTTGGAATAACCAGGAACTGCATGATGTTAACTTTTTATTCTGGCCCAGTGATGACTTCACGTACCGCATATTCGAGGCCGTCCTACCTAACAACGGCAAGCAACTATTAAAACAAATATTTCCAATGGCATTGTGGAAAAGTATGATTTAAATATAACAATGTTAAAACCTCATCAAATTGAGAAACAAATGTGATCTCTAAAACATCCAGAAGAAATTATTAGAGAAAAGCTAAAAAAAATAAAGAACAAAAAGCCAAATCATGACAGCCAACCAGAGATTTTAATGCATTACGTTCATAAAGGTATTACTATAATCCTCTGCTCTGAATCTTTCAATATAAATGATCAGCATCTGCGGTGGGCTGGCGCCCTGCCCAGGGTTTGTTTCCTGCCTTGCTCCCTGTGTTGGCTGGGATTGGTTCCAGCGGACCCCCTGTGATCCTGTAGTTAGGATATAGCGGGTTGGATAATGGATGGATGGATGAATGATCAGAATTTAAACTGAAGTAATACATATTGTCAAGGTTAGTCTACTGAATGAAGCATGATATCATTATTATTAATCCTGTTGTAGCCTACTCTATGATGTTGTGTTCTCCCATTGTTAATGACAAGTCGGTGTCCATGACAGGTACTGATCTCTTATATATAAGACAGCTTCTCCACTTGCCCAGTTTTTCATTACAAATGAACTTCCAGTTAAACACAGTGTACACCTTAAGAGTGTACATTTAATTGATTTAGTATAACTCAACCTAAATCAATATTCTCTCAAGTTTGATTTCTACACTTTATTTTTAAAAAAACATATTATGATCCAGAGAGCTAATCAGTACAATGATTTTCGATAGATTGCACACTCAGAATATTAATTCATTTGAATTGTGTTCCTTCATCCACCTACACATTTAAGGACGGATGTCCCTGATAGGTCAGAATACACTTTTTATTTTCCATCATCGCACATCCCAAGTACTTTGTAGCAATCCCTTTCTTTTACTGGGTTCATAGTCTTCTTAAAGTTGAACTCCCATGGCAGTAAGGATTATGGCCAGAGTAAGAGAGATGATGAATAAATACAAAGCTAAGAGCTACACTAGGATTTATCCTGAACTCTTTAAGGAAGCTAAAGTTTAAAAATATTACATGTGTTATTGAATAGTACAGAGGAAAAGGAATAACAGGTACCAAATACTGTAGATCTAAAAAGTAATCCCAGCCCTTTGTAACAGAAATTACAAGAAATACAACAATCAAGCACACACTGCAGTAATTTAGTCTAAATAAAATCAATTTAGTAAATCACAAAAAGAGTTGTTAATCTTAAACATCACTGAAATCATCACCTGGTCCCAATAACAGAAGATGTTAAAAATGCAGATGTAGTGCTGCGCAGACAGACTGACTGATTGACTGACTGACTTTATTTGTCCCCAAAGGGAAATTACAGCTTTACAGAAGCTCAAGGGAAAGGAAAAAAATATAATATAACTGGCTTGGATAACAGACTTTGTACGTGGCAGTAAGACCGTCAGACCGGTCCAGTTGTAATTAAATGAATTAACGTTTGGATACAGCAGGTCCAGCTTGTTGCGTCCACAAAAGGTACTGTTACAGAATAACATTGTAATAATCTGGTAGTATAAATGATTTTGAATCTCTGTTCAGAATACTCCAAACTCATCCATCAATTCAGAGATGTATGTTTATTTCTGTTCACTTCTAGATGTTTATTTTACTCAAGTGTGTGTGTATTTTTTTTCTTTTTCTCTGTTCTGCTTTGACCATTTTCTGCTTGGATAGGCTTCAGCTCCCAAAATAAAGTAAAAGTAAATAACTAAAAAGAAACTAGCATCTACATTGAAGAAAACCCAACAGGAATAAGTAAGCTCAGAAGATAAATGCATAATTCAATCTCTTTTATTTTTTTTTTTTTTATCTTATACTGTATATGTGGAAGTTTTCTCATATTTACACTTTCAGTTCAAAATCTTAGAAATATCTATGCAATTTCAAAGAAACATTTGTAGTTTTGCACCCCTGAGGTATGAATGTCAGCATTTACAACATATTTGAATTTGTTCATTCATATTTTATTAATTTTTTTTTCACATTGATCTAACTAAATTGTAATATGTTATTTCTTCCTTCCCTCTTAAAATCCTAGATTTGTGAAGTTGCAAAGACAGTAAAATATATGCATGTTATTTGGTCCCCACCATTTGAGGGAAATTCAGCATTTTTTGACTTTGAACAATGAAGATTTTGTTTCCTGAACACTTTTCAGTGCAGCTTATGGATTTTGGCCTGCACATCACAGTAATCACTTTAAAATTTTCCTACCTGGTATCACTTTATTGCAATCACCTATTTTTGTGATTTCCTCTCATATTAGTACACATAAAAATTCCAACAACTACAACTGGAACATCTGTCCTGATCCAAAAGTAGTGGCACTCTGACTAGGAATGCAGCTCTGATATACCGAGTCCTGCTGTTTTATTTGTAATTGGGAGAGCCGCGCTAAGGATTCTCATTGTATTAAAAAAAACAGGGCACTCCATAAGCATTTGGTTAGACGCAGAAAAGTATGACATTTCATTTTAGTTGTCTTGATCTTGAAGATTTTCCACCCTTAATTGCTTATTTTAGTCTTGAACAGCTACATTTACTGTTTTTAATTGCTCCTTATCTGCAGCAAGATGCACGTGACAAAGAAATCAGCAGTTCCCCATTTAGCTTGTGGGTATTCATCATGAACTCTCTATAAAAATACAGTCCTAGTAATATGGGTAATATGCAATTTAACGTTTAGGTTAGAGTCCATGATTACACCTAAATTCTTTACTTAATCCTTAAGTTTTAATGCTAAGGGATCTAGTTTATTTTGACCAATTGTCTATAACATTGGAGAATGTAGGAGACTCTGGGCACGTAAAGAAGGAAATATTAAATGTTCCCCTACTCATCTAGGTAGCTCTGCGATCACTGCTGAGTATTGCACCTTATCACAGAAGCAGCTCCTCCAAAGATGAAAAGAACACACAGCAAGGATAAAAGTAAAGTGGAAAGGACTCAGAATTGGCCTGTCTTCATAAATGTGGAATGTTCAATCATTTTTAAATAAGTTGGATGAGCTTTTACGTGTTATGGCGAGTCATGGACTGTTCCTGATACTGTGACATTTGTTTATTGAGGAGAACCAGCTTAAGCGTATTTTGGATGCTATTTAATGCACGACAGCTTTCATCTAATTTGATCAGACAGAGTGGTCAAAGAAGGAGCGGGTCTGGAGTCTTATGAAGTAGATGCGAACATATCACAATAAAAGCTGACTAAATTTGTTCACGTTACTGCCTAGGAGCGGTTGCATCATCCTGTAAATATTTATTTTTAAACTCAACAACAGAACAATGAGTAATTCTGAACCAATATCTGATGGCATGTTATTTTTTCAGACAAAACAAGCTGACTCTTCTTTATTCAAATGTTAACATCTTCAAATAAACATCTGGACTCGTCTGACAATCTCACTGCCACCTATAGTTCTGTTATTGATTGCAGCAGTTCTCCAGTCTCCAATCCAGAGGTTCTAATACTGTATGTGTTTAGTGGGTTGTTTGTTTATTATTTATATATTACTAGGGGGCTTCACCCCTTGCTTGATTCGCTCGCCAACCACGCCTGTCTGTGCCTCACACCAGCCACTTTGTGTGTCTGCCACTTGCATACGTGGATTTCACTTTCACCTAATGACAAATCTTTTAATACTCACAGATACGCCTCTTCATTGAGAAGAAACACTACTTTTACCTGATGGCAACATGAATTAGACATTCTACAAATCTCCAACTTAAAGTTTAAAGTCAAACAATATCTACATACTTCTGTCATATAACTTATGTCCATATATTTGATCTCTTTTCGCTGTTCCGTTATTTCCATATGTTAGCGCTAATGCAATCTTTACTATCAGTTTTTTGAGACATTCGAATTTTAGTACTTTCATAATCTCTAACCTGCTCTGCATGTGTATCATTCCTACGTTTTTTGAACCTCTTTAGAACATTCTACTTTGTCTTCTACTCTTTGTCTTTTATTTCCGACCCCGCTTGGAGCTGAGAGTGCAGGAACTGTGTCTGACAATCGCATTCACACAAATGAGAAGTGATTAGACTGTGGGCATTGTTCTAACAACATCACATTAAAGTTCGATAAATTCTGAAAAGAATGATACCAAACATGTATATATTGGTTTTAAAATAAGACCGATTTAAAGCATGACATAAAAACGTCACTTTTAGGCTTAGGATTTTATATATAGAGAATAGATTTATATATTTCTATTTCTCGAGCTTATATAAAGTTCTAATAGATAGATAGATAATGTAAGGCATTATATAATAGAAAGCTCATACCTGCAGACCGTACATTCTCTCATAGAATTAAACTTTGAAGCTGGGTGTCATTTTGTCTGGCCTAGAGTTGCATTGACCTGATCACAACAGACCCTTAATCTGTGTTTCCTTGTTTATACAACTTGTGCCTCAGTTTCAAATCCTGCCTTTTAAGTGTACCTGCATACTTTCCCCATCATTGTTTGGCATTGTACTAGAGGACCAGCTGGCCCATCAACTGAAATTGCTTCATTTTTTTGGTGCTTGTGCATATTCCTTCTTAGTTCCTGCTCCTGTAGGGTTAGCCTTTGCAATCCTGTGGTTCCAGGTATGATAAGCACATTTGTTAACATGAGACCATGCATTTTGAGTGATTGGTCTTCTATTAAATTAAATAATTCTCATGACATGTTGCATGCTAGTTGGATGCTGAATGCTGTACATGTGGCGATGCTACTGCTACAATTACTTCAGATGTTTTTTTTTTTCTGGAGCAATACTATTTACTATTTAATATTACTATAACTTCATTATTTATTGGTCTGGCATTGTCTTCAGCAAGTTTCCTAGCACCAGACACCAGGCATTAGTGCTCCTTGACTAAAGCAGTTGTTTATTGAGATGAGCTGGCCGAAGCTCTGTGTGGATGAGGACTCAAGCCCACTTGCTGTGCTGTTAGCGTTCATTAGGACAAATGCGCTGTGAGTGTTCTCTGGATTCTCATTAGTGTTTTACAAGGCTTGAAGCGCTACTAGTTGAAGGGGCATTTGGAGTGTTCATTAACTGTTATTCTCGATTTCAGTGGGATGTCTTCCAAACGGCAGGAGGCAGCTTTGCATGTCATTTTATGGACTGTGCACATTTGCATGATTTTCAGGTGTGAGAAAGAAGTTTGCACGGCTTAACTAAAGTAAATATAAATTAAATTTCTTACTGTGATAGCAAAGGGCCCCTCATAAACGAGCCCTTTTTTGTTTTTTATTTGCATATTAGTATGTATTTACAGCAAGTATCACCATCTCTATCTTCTCATTTTGTGCAAGTCAATTTTAAAGCCTTCTCCATTCCAATTGGTGGGAAATGATCTTCCAAAACAGCATAAGAGTACATAGCAACTTATTGCTGTATGACATATTTGTATTGTTTATTTTTCTAATCACACATTGATATAAAATCATTGGTCCAGATATTATAATCTTTGTTTACATAAAGATATCTTCAACTTGTAATTATTTTTAAAGTTTTAGGTGTAGGCACCATCTCCAACAATCCACAATTGGATTGAGCAGGTTGAAAAAATGGAGGGAGGAACGATAAATAGTATGGAAAACTTGAGAGAGTTTTCCTTAAAAATCCTCTGTTTAAAAAAAAATACATTTTCAGTATTTCACATATATTGCTCCTCACTTTTTACCCTGATAGTGTTTGATACCACATCCCATGTAGATTCCCAGCCGTGTATTGTGTTGCTGGGAGAGGCAATTTACAACCCTGAACTGGAGAGGTTGGGTGATAAAGGATTCTCCCTTTTTACCTTTAGGATTTTTGTCTTTGTCAAATAAAAGTATTGTAATATGTTTGTTTTCTTAAAATTTCAATAATTATTAGTTTCTATTCTTGTTATAAAGAGCCCTGTTTATATGCCCTTTTGAATGAGAATGACTTGTTACCTACTTTCAAGGGGTTTTTTTTGCATATAATAGTTTGATTAATAAAAACTGAAAATGGAATTTCTCGTGCAGAATCATTCAAATGAAAATAATTATTTTCAAATCATTACTAAAATTTTTGTACCATTTCAAAGTATTGGAACAATGATTCCTTGGGCTTGGTTACTTTCTTGCTTTTGACGGACAGTGATATCCACAGAATAAAAGAACTCATCCAAGCTGTTGAACCCATCATGGGCTTGGCAAATTACTGCCATAATAGATGTTGTTTCTGTTTATGTGGACTCTTCAAGCCAAACTCAAAGGGTGTATTTCTGTTTTTATATATCTTTACAGAATGTTATGATATCATTATAGTAAAGAACAACACTGCTATCTTGTACATTACCATATTTTAATATTATTACATGCTTAAAATGTAATCAAATCCTGAATTTTCAACATACTACTCTCTTGTAATCATATACCATAACCTAAGAAGGTAATGAGAAAAAAAATAGTGAAGCTTTACTCAAACTCCCACTGTAGAAAGTGCATCTCAATGTTTGCCAAATTTGATACAATAGCTGAGTTACCCCATTCTCATCAATTTCACATTTCCATTTTTTAGTTGGAGAGCATATCCCCAAGGCAATATGATATAAGAGGTGACATTAGCATTTTTCTATCCATCCATTTATTAAACCTTTTTAATTTAATTTTACGGTCTAATCTCAGCAGCATGGAAATACACAAGATTAGACACCGTTCAATCAGTGTGTGAAATATCCTTGTGTTAGACTGAGCTTTGGATAAATGAATTTGATCTGCTATGACTCCAGAATAGGCTGTAAGTGGATGCAGATCTATTCTGACATCTGTAGAATATAAAATGAGGGTAAGGACTGGGGCCTGTTTGCCTGTCTTATAATTTGGGTATAATATTTAATTTCATTGAATCAGCAAAGTACTCAAACCCTTCACTTTTTCACATTTTGTTACATTGCAGCCTTGAACTAAAATCGTTTAAATTAATTTTTCCCTCATCAAGCAACACTCAATACCCCAGAATGAGAAAGTGAAAAAAGATATTAGAAATGATTGCAAATTTATTAAAAATGAAAAAAACGAAATATGACATTGACACAGGTATTCAGATGTTTTACTGAGTACATTGTTGAAGTACTTTTGGCAGCGTTTATCGCCTGGAGTCATCATGAGTATGACACAAGAAGTTTTGTACACCAGGATTTGGGGATTTTCTGCCATTCTTGTCCGCAGGTCTCCTCAAACTGTGTTAGGCTGTGGGTTTACATTTATTACATTACTATTTTCAGGTCTCTCCAGAAATGTTTGATTGGGTTCAAGTCTTGTTTTGCTGACCAACTCAAGAATACTTCCAGAGTTGTCCATTAGCCACTCCTGTGTTTACTTGCTTTATAATTAGTGTCATTGTCGTTTTGGAAGGCGAATCTTTCAGCCTTAGTCTAAGGACCAGAGTGCTCTGCAGCAGTTTTTCATAAAGCATATCTCTGATTAGCATTCCCACATCCCTACAGCATGATGCTGCCATGACCATGCTCCACCGTTGGAATGGTATGGTACTGGTGATGAATGGCGCCTGGTTTCCTCCAGACATTGCACCAATCTTGGTGGCATCAGACCAGAGAATCTTGTTTCTCACACTCTGAGAGTCCTTTAGGTGCCTTTTTACAAACTCCAAATGGGCTCCCATGTCATAAAGCCCAAATTGGTGGACTGTTGTAGTGGTGGTTGTCCTTCTGGAAGTTTCTCCTATTTCAAAAACAGATTCTTTGGAGCTCATCTAGAGTAACCATCAGGTTCTTGGTCATCTCTTTTACCAAGACCCTTCTCCCACTGTTGCTCCATTTGGCCAGGTGGCCAGCTCTAGGAACAGTCATAGTCATTTCAAACTTCTTCCTTTTAAGAACTTGAGATCTTGGGAACCTTAAGTGCTGCAAGGATTTGTTTGTATCCTTCCCCAGATCTATGCTGTCTCTGAGCTCTGCAGACAGCTCTGACAACTGTTAGACCTTCTATAGACAGGTGAGCACCTTTCCTAATTATGGTCAGTTGAATTGACCATAGGTGGACTCTAATCAAGGTTTAGGAACATCTCAATGATGATGATCAAAAGAATGGGATACACTTAAGCCAGATTTCAAGGGTCACAGCAAAACGTCTGAATATTTGTATCAATGTGATAAGTGTTTTTATATTTAATAAATTTGCAAAAATTCCTAAACTACTATTTGACTAATATGTTATTCTGAGGTACTGAGGCTTGATTTGATGAAAAAATGAATTTAAATGATTTTAGCACAAGGTTGCAACAAAGTATAATATCAAAAAAGTGTAGGAGTATGTACCTATTGTATAGTCTAGGTTTGGAAGCTTATTTATTTGTCCAAGTGAAGAAGAGAAATGGCAATGCTCGAATAGGCACAATATGCTTTTGAATGTCCCACCATATATTTTGCTCCTATCCTAATAATGTAAATAAGGCTCTGTGTGTTGTAAGGTCGGAGTAAACTGTTGCTTTTTTCCCCTCACTCTCCCTATTTCTTTTATTATTAGCTCCATAAGTGGGAACTAAACCCTATATTAAATTTATTTCAAGCTATTACAATTAGGAAAGTCAATTTGTATTGTCATCCAGTTGTCCATCTTAAGATGACTGCAGTTTTCCTGTAAACCTGTAAGCTTATAGTCCACTGGATTTAACTCTTTATTTGGATTTGACTGACGTTTTGGAACATTCATGCTCAGTGTTGGTCAAAGCCCACTTGAAGCTTTGGATGGGGATGGTGTCCCTCAGTGTCTATAGCGGGCAAACTGTACTATTAGACCTAGATAGCAGCGGGCCCCTTTGGTGTCTGAAGATTGTGCCCTTTCAGTTGCTTAAATGGCACCCCTCTCCGTACATACTGTGCCCTTCCTGGGGTGAACAGCCATTAACTTTACTTTTTTTTTTTTGAGCGCCACGTGCCAGACCCGCCAAGATGATGCCCTGGGTGGCTATCCATGCTATCCATATTTAAATCCACCTCTGTCCCTGCCAAGACTCAATTGTTTTCAGTATCACAATGCATTTCTTTTTGTGAGATTGGTACATTGTCAGCTATTCGGGCATCTTCAGGCCTAATACTAGCACATGTCAGATGAATGTTTCTATGAGTATTCAACAAGTGATTTTGACTGGGAAGAAGACATTTTGTTTGGATGTTTCTTTTTTGCTGAATATTGTATATACCCATTTCATTTTAATTAATTGCCTTTAAGAAAATAAGTTGCGTTTTAGAAATTGCCTAAAATGTATGAATGAGGTGAACAGTCGAATGAGTTGCGTTATGTTGAGTTATAACCCTGAGTGTGACAATCAGTGTATTTTTGTAATCATCATTTTTGTTGAGAACATAATGTAAGAATTTTATGTTGTTCATTTTTTAGCTTTATGCTTGCTTAACTATAAAAATATATTTTATAGTCTCAACTTGTCATGACCAGAAAGATTGAGCAATAAAAATGCAATCTTTAGATCGATACAGATATTAGGCTTCAAGCGGCAAAAATTAAGTACACGCTAGAAGAAAACATAATTGAACAGGCAACATCCAAACTGTAAAAATCAATCGCCATATGTCTTCTTATTCCCAAAATTCTTAAATATTTATAGATGCTAAATAAAATTGTCACATGATTTACTAAGCCATCTTCTTGCAACAAAAGTTGAAACACTTGATAATAAGATAAGATACTGTCACAGAAATATGATGACTTTCATGACGTTGCACACCTTGTTCTTAGTTTTGGAAAGTAATTTATAGTGACCTAGCAATTAAAGCGTTATGTGTGCAAGTGAATGATCTACAAAATGTTACCAGTAAAAGTAGAGTGCATTTGTATAGTTTTTAGGGTCATTACTGTCACAGGTACAGAGTACAGTGAAACTCTTACTTTTATGTGCTATTCAACATGCAACACGTCTTTTTACAAAATGTTTGTATTCTCTCTCCTCAGGATGAATCTGCTTCTACTGAGAAACAGTATAAACAAGAACCAGGCGAGGTCACTTTCCCGGTATCAGCTGTTTCTTCTGCGCAGGAGGTGTTGTACATCAATGGTAATGGAACCTACAGTTGCCATAGTTACGGCGGGTTAGGGGGAGGACTGCTGAACCTCAATGAAGCATCTAGCAGTGGTGAGTTCGATTTTAGCTCAATGCAGAACCTGACTGCCTCACATGAACTTTACACCTCAGGTGTTGAGGCATCAGTAACCAAGCTAAATTTGCTAAAATGGATCAGAGGACTGCAGGGATTTTTTTTTTCTCTTTTGCAAGCAACGCAACTAATCTAGTGCTAAAATGACAGTTTATCTTGCAAATCATCACTTTTTAATGCACGCTACTCAGTTTTAATTGGAGATTAAATGTTAATCACCATTATTTGTGCAGGAATATCTGTCATGAGGACAGCAGGCAGGTCAGTAGTGGTTTGTGGGGAGACGGGAGGGGGGATGTTAGCATGCTAAGAGATATCTGCGTGTGGCGGGTATTTATAATTAAAAAGGGCATTTTTAATCTTAGTACTACAAAGCTCTTGTGAAATCAGAAAATATATTAGAACCTAAGTAAAGCAAAATGGAAATATTAGAGCTACATCAGTGAGTTACAGTAAATGAACAAGCTAAATATATGGCTGCCAGTAACTGTCTCACTCCTTGAACATTATTGTGCATTTTGGAAAGCAACATTGAATTCCTACTAAAACCCTTAATTCTTATTCAATTTAATTTATGATTATTAGGAACACTTATGATAGCCTTGTGTTCTATACAATTATTACAAATATGTGATTATAAATATATAAAATAAAAGCTTATGTTTAACACAGTAAACCATCATGTAATGTAAATACAAGGGGAAATACAATGCCTACAGGTAGGTACAAAATGTGTGTGTGTGTGTGTGTGTGTGTGTGTGTGTGTGTCTTCTTTTTGGTTAGAGTATAGTTCTTGTAGGCCATCTACATTTTGAAACACATCAGACTACAGACCAGTGATGAGAACACAACATTTGAAAATACGTCCATGTCCACTCCATAGCAGACCAAGTGCCACCATAAATGAATTGACTTTTAAATAAAGGAAAGAAAGGGTAACAGAGTAAGTAAAAATTAATTCAAAGGCAATATGACAAAGCAAAATATCCTCTTTTGACAACATCAAAATAAGTGTATGCTGTGCGAAAATACTGAGCTTTTAACTTTGATTGAAATGTGGAGAACGATGGGACTTGGACAGTATTGGTAGTTACATCAGAGCCTGGGTGTTGGAAAGCTAAGCACCCGTCTTCCTACTGGTTGGGATTAATAAAGTTTATTTAATCTAATCTAAAGCAGACCTGCAACAAGGTTTAAGTAAGAGCATCAATAAAAGTGCCATCTCATCAAAGGGAGCGTTTAATTTTTTTTTTCCTTCAGCTACTTTTAATTTTTTTTTTCCTTCAGCTACTTTTGGGTAAAAATTTCATTGGTTTGTTGGATTATAGTGTTTTCCAACCTTTATGGCATTGAGACCCAGTTTTACCTGACAATCCACAGACAGTTTGAGTAAAACCCTTTCATGAATCAAACTAACCCTAATCGGAAGAAAAAGCAGGGTGTCACTGTGAATAAACAGATGCAGTTAGAAATGAGAAAAATATCACACAGCGTTGCCATTCATCTCATTCGATCTCGGGGTGTGTCACAAGTGACAATAAATCTGAGAGGTTCACCGACAAAAGCGCGATAGACATATGCGCCCCGACAAAACCGTGACAGAGAAATGAGCGCTGACAAACCCGCTAACTGGTTTTCGACAAATGCGTGCCGACAAAATCGCCACGACAAAATCGCGAGAGAGTCCAAGAGAGTGGGACGCCCTTGCTGCAATTCTTCCTACATATGCAGGGTGTGATCTTAAGAACTATCTGCGTGCCGTGCTGATGGCATGCTGTGTCTCATAATATTAACTTCTAAAATAAACATTATTATATATGCTTTAAACTAGTAATTCATATTTAATGAAACTTTCGCGATTTTGTCGGGGCGATTTTGTCGTCGTGATTTTGACGGCGCGTTTTAATCGGCGCTATTTTGTCGGCGCGCATATGTCTATCGCGCAACTGTCGGGTCACAATCTGAGATAACCAGATTTACAGTGAATTTTTTATCAGTGCATAGCGTTTCCACCTGCATATCATCATTAAGTTTACAATACCAATCAATCTGAAGTGCTTTTTAAAGTTAAAAAAAGAAGAAATTAATAAAAAAAAAACAGCAACAAGAATATGACAGTTTATCCAGTGGAGCCAAACCACAATTGAATAGAATGAAGTGCAATTTTTTCTGTAGCTGATGGTGATGATGTTTTTCAGAATGTAGTAAGTGAGTTAAGGTAACTAGTAACTTTTATAATATTTTGTTGGTAGACATTTATTCAAATCTACTTTATACTGAGGCAATTTAGAATTTGATGTTAATGGAAAGTCAAGATGTTTAGGAGTTTTAGATTTGGGTGAATCACTTTTAAATCACCTTTGTAATAATATTACAAAATGACGCTTTAATACAGAGTTCTTCTGCAATTTCTTTCACACCAACACCACCAAGGGCTGTGTGTTGCATGTTTAACAGTAAGCAGCTCAAGAGAACTAATAATATTAGCCCCTGGTAAAATAAATACAAATATTCTATATGGAAAAATACTTATTTAATTACAGAATACTTCTGACACATCTTATAAACCAATGGCACTGTAACTGAGGCCCATTGACTTAAAAAATGTCCGGGTGAAGCCTGGTAACAACAGCTAGTTTAAAATTAAAGCACTGTACCTGGCCTGAAACAACGTGAGCGCTTTTGCTGAACCCACACTGGCAGGGCTGAGTTGGATAGAAAGAAAGAAGAGCTTCGGTCTGAATAAGAAGAGTATCCTTCATTGGGTGTTATCTTGGCTTCATGAAACAGGACATTGAAGTCAAATATAAACCCTGATGAAAAAACCATTGCTGTGACTGTAAATAACACAAGCACCTTGTTTTAAAACAGTACTATAGTTATGTGGAATATGTAGAGTGCATGGCAAAAAAAGAGAAACTAATAAGTGCAGTCATGGCTGAAGTGATTTCCCAAAGCAGCAGTCTTTAATACAAGCATTCGCTAACAAAAATCAATATGCAGGAGATTCATGCAGATGGAACGACATAACTAAAGCTATTACTTACTGAGTAATAGAAAATTCACAAGGGAAGTAAAACATTTAATTTTCCATTTTTTGATAGTAAATCAGTAAACTTGAGGTTTACTTTAACAGTAAAACAATTCTGAAACCATCTTTTTTACAAAATATATATTATTTCTAATATAATTTTGTTAAAAATGTAAAAGATGTGAGATTAGTATCATAAAAAATAGCAAATTAATACAGAACAATTTAAGGATATATGCATAACAAGGTTATGTGAAATATAGGATAAAAAAAATACAAATTATAATGGTTGGCTATGTATTGATTTATATTTTAAAAAGATCTCTTGGGATGGTTTAGAGGAAAATAAAAAAGTTTAAAAAGAAAAGGCTTAGATTTTTTTTTTTTTTTTTTTTTTTTAATATACACACACAAGTAAGAATTTGACCAGCTCCCCAAACCCGACACAGACAGATGCAGACACAAGTTAAGCAACACATAGGCTTTTATTCAGGTGTGGGAAACTCTTTCCAAACCATTTCCCACCTTCACAACACAGTACAATAATAAAGCACACTGCACTTTCTTTCTACTTCTTCTCTTTGTGTTTTTCTGTGTCTGTCTCCTTTCGCCTCCACTCCTCCTCAAGCAAACTTTGACCCTCTTCCTCTCACCTCTGGCTCCCTGAGTATTGGCAGGCAGCTCCTTTTAAGTGATCCCCGGAAATACTGTACTTCCGGAGTCCCGAAGGCTTGGCCTGGGAGCACTTCCGGGTAAGGCTGGAGCCCCACGAAATAGGGCTCCCAAGACCCCGCAGCACCCATGGCACCCAAGAGGGCTGAATCACAAAACTCCATTTCCCATGATGCCCTTTGGGAAACCGTGGGGCTGCCATCTAGTGCTCCGGGGGGAGGCAATGCCCTATGCATGTTCTCTCACCCAGTCCTTCTAATATGGAGGCATCCCAGCCATCCCTCACAACATATATAACATTGAATTGGCTTGCATTTTACAATATTCAAAAGTTTAAATATGTTTTGTTAAAAATGCTAAAATGTTCCATCAAATGGTAAATAGACATTTTTGATTGTATTTGTATAAATTATGACAATGAAATTAAGCATAATTTTAAAGCATAATCTTTAATCTTATAATGTAATACACCAGTGTAGATACTATTACAAGTAAACACTGTTAACAAGGTGGCATATAAAAACTAGGATTGTTAAAAATGTTTGCAAATTTATAATAATTGATTTAAATGTCTTAAATGATCATGATATTCATATGAGGTCATATCGCCCAGCCCTAACATCAGGGCACTAATGGAAGGAAGGCACAGTGGCGCAGTGGTAGCACTGCTGCCTTGCAGTAAAGAGGTTTGTGTCCTGGGTCCTCCCTGTGTGGAGTTTGCATTTCTCTCCATGCCTGCGTGGGTTTACTGCAGGTCCTCTGGTTTCCTCCCACTTTCTAAAGACATTCAGGTTAGGTGGATTGGTGATGCTAAACTGGCCCTAGCGTGGGTGTGTGTGTGAGTGTTCACACTGTGACAAACCAGTGCCATGTCCAGGGTTTGTTCCTGCCCTGCACCCTATGTTAGCTGGGATAGGCTCCAGCACGAAACCCTGCCTACACAACCCGTTTCTGTAATAAGCGGGTTAGAAAATGACAAGACATGACTATTTTATGAAGCGTTATTCATTTGAATTTTACTCAGTCTTGATTCAAAATTGTTGAATGACATCTCATACTTTTTAAACATTTTGCTTATTTTCCTACTTTATTATTTTTTCTTTTGCACTCTTGAAGGAATTTCAAATTGTTTCATGTACTTTTCCAAATACGTGTAGTGGAGTCCTCCAATAGCCCTAGTGTTCATTTTGACAGACGCACCTCTAAAGACCCTTTGGGTAATAACACTTGCAACAATAACGCATTTCTTTACTCACCCAGTAATTGTTCCCTGAATTTCAGCTTCTGGCCCATTTTTGGACATTTTTAATAGAGTGGCATTATCTGAGCAAGCATTTTTAATGAACTAGAGCAGCCCCAATTATCACATAACATAACTGTAACACTAATGGACAGTAAAGTGTAGTTTACATGTTCAATTATCTATTTCCTAACCTTCTTATTCAGGTTGTGTTCATCAAGAGCTAATACCTATGTTTGCTGCATAGTGCCTAAGGTGAGAGGTGACCCTTTACATGGCACCATTCCAACACAAGGTGCAGCTGCCCTCACCTTTACTTGGGATGTGGATCCCAAGCCATTGAGATAGGGAGCAAGAATGCAGACTCAGCACAGGCAATGTCTGACCCCAGGGCTCATACCCAGGACTGACCAGTTGCAGCACCCTAAACCTGAACTGATCATATGAAATAAGACCACTTTCTAGAAGCTGCCTACATACAATTAGTGTCCTTAAAGTTCCATAAACTTGGCTGGTTTTGCAGATCCACTTGTATATCAGGGGCATTTTGCAAAAAACTTGTTATAGGAAAGTGAATTCTATTTGAAAATTAATTAAAGGCTCACACCAGACTGCAATTAAGAAATTGGTTCCAACAGAAACTTGCCAATCATTTTGATCCAGTAAGACCAGCATTTAACATCCCTGCTTTACCTTAGAAGCCACTTGTTTTTAATGATCAGTACTTAGACTGATCAGTGTAAGCTTTGTGTTCAATACATGGAGGGCAGCTGCCTACGTATTATAATGTAGATTTATAAAACTGAACTACTGGCAGGTAAAGCACTGGTAAAAACACTTGAAAGTTTTTCTTTACACGGGCAACTATGGACACTTGGAATAAGTTCCCAAATAGTGTGGCAGACAGTGAGACTTTAGAGACCTTCAAAACCTGACACAATGTTATTCTGGAGAAATTACTGTAGAAGAATAAGGCAAGTGACCATTCAGTTGGCTGAATACCAGATCATCATAAAAATGATTCCTGTGTTGTAAAGTGTCTTTCATAGTGTTATAATGAGGAGCATTGAACCTTTATAGTCGACCCAGATAGCCACATGACTAAACTGCTAGTCAACTGGCATTTTAAGCACCTCTAGCAGATTTCAGAAAAGTTCCTAAATGAAAAAATGAAGCTTCCAAACCTCTCAGAGCAATGAATACCTCTTTGAATGTTTCTATTAAGGCTTTTTTGTGCTTTTGCAGTGTATCTTTTTTGGAAGGTAATAACCTTGATTGCACAGAATAAATGTCATTTCACTAATGCAATGTCGAATATGAGCAATAACCTTTTTTGAGTTATATTCCACACTTACATAGCCTTTTATTGCACTTTTCTGCTGTCTTAAATTGCTGCAATTCTTGATTCAAATAGTTCAGATATATAAGCATAATAATAATAATAATAATAAATATGTGCAGATTCAACTCTAATATATCTGTCATACATCAAGACCTAACTTGGATAATGGTTTAAAGATGAACTTATAAAGTTAAAGGAAGTGAAATTAGCACCGACTCCGAATAGACTTTCACAGTTTGTACTTAGAACAAACCTATATTCATTTTCAAAACATAATGAGTTCCTTAAAAGCTTAAGATAATTTGATGGAAAACTGCCTCACACACTGTGTTAACACAACCTTACAAACTCAACTGTACTGAAACTTGATGGACGGCCGCAGATGTTTTCTTTGGTTCTGCCCCAACATTGGGTAGAGCATGGAGGACCTTTTACTAATGGGAAAGGCAAATAGAATAAAAATAAATTCAAACTCAAAGTTGTGTCCATTAGGAAATCACCTCCTTTACAGTATGCGGGTATGCAGGTGCTATATTAAACTACTTCTGACTATAAAAGTTGGGAAAGGAGAAAAAATGCATGTGTAGTTGTTGTAAATTTCCTGTTTTTATGAACCTCAGGAGACATCAGCCGTATTTCAGAGTAACTGTTGTGAGTCATAGAAAGTTCACTATGAATGCAGCGATCATAACTCAGAGGGAGTGGAAATATCAAGACATTGAATTACTAAATTACCCTAAATATATCACTTTAAAGTGGAAGGTGTTCATTGCTTTGTTGTATGGATTTCTGCCTAATATTTCAGAGAAGTGATAAAGTGTTTATTATTTATTTGGTGTAGTTTCATAATTTCTTTATTGACAGTTAAATGTAGTTATTAGGAAATAATAACATGCTTGATTAAGTTAGGATTCCAGTGAAAATCAGAAGTAAAAGCAAAAACCTTCAACCACCGGGGTCCCCCATGACTGACCTTGGGAACCATTGCTGTCGTGACTTGCCTTAAACAGACTCTTTAAATTACTCTTCATTTGCTTTTATGAATGCTTTAGATCAGGGGTCCTCAATCACAGTCCAGGAGGGCCACAGTGGCTGCAGATTTTTCTTCCAACTAGTTTCATAATTAATAGACGGTCCTTGCTGGTAATGAAACTTGGTATTTAACTGTTTGTCTTGTTAGTGCTTTCATTCCTCCAAGATTGAACTATAGAGTTTCCTTCTCAGAGAACATTATCCATGTGTTTTGTGGACCAGAACAGATTTAAATTTAACAGTCCTTCCAATTCCCCTCTCATTTATTTCTAAATGTTTTTTAACACAGATACTTCATGGTGCCTGCGCAAAGGTTTAAAAGGAAGCACGTTAGCTGGAGAGCTGCTGGTTTATTGGTTATGTGCATTTTATTATTAACCAATGTCTGGTTAAATGTGGTGGGCTGGCACCCTGTCTGGGGTTTGTTTTTTGCCTTGTACCCTATGTTGGCTGGGATTGGCTCCAGCAGACCCCCGTGACCCTGTAGTTAGGATATAGCGGGTTGGATAATGGATGGATGGATGGATGTCTGGTTAAGAAAACCGGCAACAATTAAAACTTAAATGCAGCTAATAAAAACTAAAATAGGCAATTAAGGGTTCTGAATTGTAAATTAAGCCCAAAATGTATTGCTGTAGTAGTAAATTAATATGTTCTAATTAAGAATTGGTTGAATTTAAAACTGGCAGCCACTGCGGACCTCCAGGACTGTAATTGAGGACCCCTGATCTACACTGTAACTAAAGTTTGTCTTTGATGAATGAAAGCGCCATCAAGACATAGAGTTACACACCATCCATCCTCCATCCATCCATCCTCTTCCACTTATCCGAGGTCGGGTCGCGGGGGCAGCAGCTTAAGCAGAGAGGCCCAGACTTCCCTCTCCCCGGCCACTTCTTCCAGCTCTTCCGGGAGAATCCCAAGGCGGTCCCAGGCCAGCCGGGAGACATAGTCCCTCCAGCGTGTCCTGGGTCTTCCCCGGGGCCTCCTCCCGGTTGGACGTGCCCGGAACACCTCACCAGGGAGGCGTCAAGGGAGCCACCTCATCTGACTCCTCTCGATGCGGAGGAGCAGCGGCTCTACTCTGAGCCCCTCCCGGATGACTGAGCTTCTCACCCTATCTTTAAGGTAAAGCCCAGACACCCTGCGGAGGAAACTCATTTTAGCCGCTTGTATTCGCGTTCTCGTTCTTTCGGTCACTACCCATAGCTCATGACCATAGGTGAGGGTAGGAACGTAGATCGACTGGTAAATTGAGAGCTTTGCCTTACGGCTCAGCTCCTTTTTCACCACGACAGACCGATGCAGAGCCCGCATCACTGCGGATGCCGCACCGATCCGCCTGTCGATCTCACGCTCCATTCTTCCCTCACTCGTGAACAAGACCCCGAGATAGTTGAACTCCTCCACTTGGGGCAGGATCTCTCCCCCAACCCTGAGAGTTACACACCAAGTTTCATTATCAGAAAGGACTGAGTTCTAATTAGGAAACTGGCTGGAATGAAAACCTGTAGCCACTGCGGCCCTTCAGAACTACGATTGAGGACCCCTGCTTTTAACAAATACAGCATATGCAAATACTTGGCATTTTATTTTTGAATATGTGACCTGCTACCCAATATGCCTTTTGTCAACCGTCTAGGCTAGTGGTGGTGGTGTAATGGTAGGTGGAATGTTTTCTTGACACACTTTGGTCCCATTAATACCAATCAATCATCTCTTGAATACAACAACCTGTTTGTTACAGATCATGTGCATGCATCCCTTCATGGCTACAATTGGCCCATCTTCTAATGGCTTCTTCCAGCATGATAATGCACCATGTCACAAAGTAAAGCCATCTGAGACTGGTTTCATGAACATGACAATGAGTACAGTGTTCTTCAGTGGTCTCCCTAATCATCGGGTCTGAATCCATTAGAACACCTTTGTTATGTGGTAGAATGGGTTGGGATGGGATGGGCATGAATGTGTAGCTGAGAAATCTACAGAAACTATGTGATGCAATCATGTCCACATCGACTAGACTCTCAAAGGAATCATTCCAACATTTTGTGGTATCCATGCCATGAAGAATTGAGGCTGTTTTGAGAGCAAAGGGGAGCCTACCCAGCATTAGCATAATGTTCCTGGTAACATGTTCATACACACACATAGACTTATGGTGTTTATATTGTCAGTTGTCTTTTTGGTGCAGTGAATAGCTTTGAATTAGTCACGATAAGATAATAAGTGGGTGGAAGTTTGTTTAGTCCATTGTTAAGGATAATTCCAGTCAATCAACATTGCTGACTGAACTGTGCTTTAGGAATGATAGATGTTTAGCTTCACTGAAACAGCAATTTTAGTTTTCAGATTATCTGTTAGCTCCAGTTTATTAGAATGAATGATTAATAAAAGAATACTGTCATATTTGGGCATCTTCATTAATGAAAAAAATCCTGTGAGGATTCACATTGCACAGATCATAAGTTTAATAGACAGTTTCTTGATTTTACTTCCTATACTCTACTGTTGTGGAAAGAAACTGTGAAATTGATTTATATTTAATTGCAGCATCAAAATAAGTAACAAGTGGAATAAATTGAAGAACAACAAAAAATAGACATTTTTTAGAATTATTCTGATAAAACTATAATATGCGGTACAGCCGATTAATGTAACTTTGACGATGAATCCCAGATAAGATTTACCTGCTCTCATGGAGGAAGAGAATTCATAAAAAATTCCTCCAGCAAATGTTTAGTGGGATAACCGTGAGAGGGCATCAGACTAACTAGACTAATACCCCAATGCTGTTAGGACCATTGAGTTATCCTCTGATCACATAAGTATCCAAAGAAAGAGATTTTAAAAGGCAATTAATGGTAAACCGACAGCAGATCAGAGGGCAGAGATGAATGACGCACATGTTTCCAAACAGAGAGAAGAGCAACCAAGACAAAGGATGGTGATGAGTCTGAACTATAAGGAAAGCCACCAAATGCATAAATAATTTGCAAGGTACATGGTTTAGTATATAAAAGTTTTGCCATAAACTCAGACGGAAGATTAAATTACAGTCACCTTCTGCTCCATTGCCCGCTTACATGGCTTTTCAAGACAGATGGTCAAATATGATTATTGTTGCAGACATGGCATACCTAGTGAACATGTTCTGGAGGGCAGTGGTTAATAATCTGTAAATCAATGATAGCCACTCATTCTTATTATGTTGATAGGATCATTACTTTGACATGTACACACTTTAACACGTCACCACTCTCGGGCACCTTGATTAGTAAGTAGAACTACTTTACATCAAAACTTCTTTCTTCCTTACCCGAAAAACCTCAGAAAACTTTTGTCAAATAAATGTATGTATTAAGCAAGTTCTGTTTTACGTTTTGTGTATTCCATGCATGCATGTTCTATGAATCACGAATGTTATTTGCTTTCAAGACTTCAGTGTTAATAATGTGTCCAAAGCGGCACCAATGGATGGTACATTTAAAAACACTGTAAGGTATTGATATTAGCAAAGCTGCTACCAGGATAGCACGGGGCAGAGGACGGTCCCAATAATGACCACACTGATGGGTAGAATTCCTTTGCACTACACTTTAAAAGACACAGACTGCCAGGATGTTATCTTTGCACTGGAAGGGCTACTAAGTTTAAAGGGGTGACCAGGACAGGCAATGTAAATAAGCAAAACATCAAAATCAAAGATCAGTCCTATGGAGTGTCAGTACCCAAATCTACACCTAGAGAAATCCAAGCAAAAGTCACAGAAGCACAAATAGGTGTTTCTTTATATCCACAAACTAATGTCTGAACCACCAGCTCTTGAAGCAGCACACTGATGACGTCAACTGTGTAACTTATGGAAGCGCATATCACAGCAACACATGTCGCATCTTGATGATGGTGACACAAAAAATGGTGGCGAAAATTCAGCAAAATAATTTCTAATAACTGATAACAATTTATATGATAAAAAATACAAAAATCAGATTCAGCACCTTAAAAGCCCCTATTGGGAAGTCACCATTCTTAAGTAAACATACAAAATGAGCCAATGTACAGGATCATAACACAGGGAGAGCTAAGATGTGATCATGAAGTGTGGTGAGTTCTGGAAGTGAACTCGGAAAATGCTGAGTTAAGAGAGGGGAGTTACAAGACTGGCAGGACACCTGCGCACCTCCATTAAGCTGTCTTGTGCCAGACAACGTGCCCTGCTAAGGTTAGGGGATACCATGAAGTTCTAAACAGATAGTCTTGCTGACCCAGAGGCTTTAAAGACTGCAGCAGAGTGTACTTGCCTCAGGGGTCACTAGACGTCGCTGTGAGTAAGATGTCCAACAGTAGAGCAGGACTCTATTCTAATTCTGTGGCATGTGGAATGGCAAATAACCCTGGAAAGGATTTTAAAATCATCTGAATTTGGTGCTAGGGACAGTTTGGGCAAATGCCTATTGGCAGGAAGATGGAGAACAGATGCAAGAGTCCAGTCAGGAAATAACTTGCGATGACGAGGATTCCTTTGTGGTGTTTTAGATAGATAGATAGACACTTTATTAATCCCAAGGGGAAATTCACATACTCCAGCAGCAGCTTACTGATAAGAACAATATTAAATTAAAGAGTAATAAAAATGCATGTAAAAACAGACAATAACTTTAAATAATGTTAGCGTTTACCCCCCTGGGTAGAATTGAAGAGTCGCATAGTGTGGCAGAGGAACGATCTCCTCAGTCTGTCAGTGGAGCAGGACGGTGACAGCAGTGTGTCTGTTGCTGAAGCTGCTCCTCTGTCTGGAGATGATCCTGTTCAGTGGATGCAGTGGATTCTCCATTATTGACAGACGCTCTGCCACGCAAGTCAAATTGTCCAGCTGTGTGCCTACAATAGAGCCTGCCTTCCTCACCAGTTTGTCCAGGTGTGAGGCGTCCCTCTTCTTTATGCTGCCTCCCCAGCACCCCACTGCATAGAAGAGGGCGCTTGCCACAACCATCTGATAGAACATCTGCAGCATCTTATTGCAGATGTTGAAAGACGCCAGCCTTCAAAGGAAGTATAGTCAGCTCTATCCTTTCTTACACAGAGCATCAGTAATGTCAGTCCAGTCCAGTTTATCATCCAGCTGCACTCCCAGGTATTTATAGGTCTGTACCCTCTGCACACAGCCACCTCTGATGATCACGGGGTCCATGAGGGGCCTGGTCCTCCTAAAATCCACCACCAGCTCCTTGGTTTTGCTGGTGTTCAGATGTAGGTGGTTTGAGTCGCGCCATTTAACAAAGTCTTGGGAGGTAAAGAAGTGGGAAAGCCACCCCACTGTATTGTCATGAGAAAAGCATTGCTTTTTTACTTTGAGTTCTCTCTGTAAACATCCCTTATTTGTGCTTTTACTTTATTAAATAACAGTTCTTGTGATAAATGTTTCAACTACGTAGCATTAATGTGTGTTTGGAGAGATTCCCAGGGACACTTTATTTTTGAATACTTGCAGAGTTGTTCAGCAGATTTATTAAACACATGTTTTAAAATTAAATGTCTGAGGTTTTAGTTTCAAAAAATCATTAAGGTCATATGTGCCGTATCAAGTTCAGCATTTTGTCAGACATCTATAAACTGCTTTGAAACAGTCAGCCTGCACAAAAAGAAGCAGAGCGTGACATGTTAAAGATGAACACTCTAATTATTCTGTTAAGATCAAATAGATCTAAGATTTGGAGATTGTCACCAGCGTATTAACCCGTAAATGAGCATAACACAAGTTCCTTTTATGTGAAATATACATGTCTTTTTGACTCTCAAGATAAATACAGCTGAAATCATTTGATGTATTTCAAAGTTCATTATCATAAGTGAGCAGCCACAAACCCTAACATGTTTCAGTTCAAAGTCTAATGCCTTCAGTTAAGTAGAGATCTAGTAGATGTCAGCTTGGACTGCTGACAGGCTTCAACGATGTGGCACAGTGACTAATGAACTTGAATTAGAGACACAAGGCTGCAGGTTTAATTTCTTTTTCCCCAAATTACTGTATCTCTAAGAATTTCACTGGTTTGCTTGCCTTCCCTCTAACTAAATAAATGTGTACTAGTACTACACATGTAGAAGCCCCCTTCTCTAATGAAGGATGCTATATTGGACGGAGACTACTTGATTGTTCAGTATATCTGTTCAAACCCCATAAATTTGCCATGCCAAACTTTTCATGAATAAACCATTCGCTATAAGTGTTTCTCTTTTTTTTTGTCTCTTTTTGAGAATACACCCATGAATAAAATGCAAATGAAAATTTAAACTTGTCCCAGTGAGTACTTTCATTAGGACAGTTAGACTAATTTCTTCAGTGAATAGCTGGCGCCTATCTATAAAAAAATAAAATCCTACCCTGGCCCCATTGGGTGCAAGGTGGGAGTGATTTTGTGGAAGTGGTGCTTGTTCTTTATATGCACACATACACACTAATATGCTGAATGCCATTTTAGAACTGCTAATTAACCTGATTAACACATTTTTGTTATGTCAGAGGGACCGAGCAACCCTAAATGATGATAGCAATATTATGCAGTTAAAAAATCTATGCTGATATAAACATACACACCAGGAGATTATTTTTCCATCTTCTCTTTATGTGTTAATGCCATCTACACCTGAAGAAATGACAGCAGAATGCATTACTTATCATATTAGCCAATGGTCAGTTTCTAGTGTGTCACATTGCAAAAGTTATTAAAGCTAGAATCTTCTGCCATTGTCCTCAGGAGAAGACTCCTGTTATGAGACTGACACTGTATGACATACTGTACAACCATATTAAGATAAAGATGAGCAACAATGGTATTGATTTAACTTTGGATTCAAGTTGGAATATTGGGCAGCTAGAGAATGCAGACATTTTTCAGGTGAAAACCAATTACTTCTCCCACTGGGGGAAATGGAATTCAAAACAGTTGACTGTGAGAGATGATTATGTTGTAGCCTGAGCACCCATTAAAGTAGAGCAAAAGCAAGAAGGTAACAATCACTGTCCAGAACTCCATCCAAAAATTGTCCAAATTATGTCAAAATCAATAATGCAAAGCATGCAAATGGTGTGAGCTGGGAGTCCCAAAAGCAAATAAGTCCCAAATTCCAAAATTGCCCTCTAGGGGAAACTGCCATTAAAGCTCCGACTAGATACAAAAGCGGCCTTGAAGAATCTCTTTAAAATAAAATGTTTTTTCTTTTTTCACGAAAATGCTCTGTAGCACAAGAAGCTCCTTAGAGCACAAAAGGAAATGCCCTAAGAAGACAAGGCAATACACAGCAAACACAGTCCCAATACAGAATCCCAAGGCGAAGTCGAAAACAGAGCACAGGTTCAGAAATCCAGGAAATCACAATAAACACAATAGAAACACAAGTACAACACTCCACTCCCTAGCACATTCAGAATGAGCTGACTGGATTCATAGGGCAGAGAGAAGTTCCTGGCAGTGATTTGCAGGTGGCCCTATGTGGAATATTCCTTTCCCACAAAACACATGGGATATAACCAAGGCATTTTATAGTCACAGACAAAAATAAACCATAATGCCCATAATAAATAAGGAAACATTAACTTAAATAAATGGCAGAACAGACAAGAAAAAATTACTTTGGATGCTGGCCAGGAGAGAAACGGACAAGAAGAAGCTAGGATCATGTCTTAAAGTCAAGGTCTGCTAGATTTGAAGGATTCTCATTACACAAAAGGATAATTACAGCTGACACCTGTTCCTGCAATGTCTGAATAATTGTTGTTGTCAAGCAACTGTAAATAAAAGGCATGATTAAAAGCACAGTTCAGCCTGGGACATGACATTCAGAAAGTACTGTATTTTCAACCAAATAAACAGAGTCTTGTAAGCTTGGTTTTGGAATTTGTTATTCTCAATTTACAATTTTTCGGTACTCTTGCACTTTGCTTTTGTAATTTTCAGATTATTTTCTCATTATTCTGACTTTCTTTTTGAGTTATTTTGTCTTGTGTTTTTTTGGGTGGTCACTGCCATTTTGTGAGTGTCATTGCATGTCTGTGGCCATATTGTTTGCAATCATTACATCTGTTGTCTATCACGTACAAGAAGACATCTTTAGAAGAAGTCTGCCTACTGTTGTATTATAGCCAGTGTTTTTTTCTCTGGCTTGTATTTATCTGCAGTTACATTGTGATTTTTTTGTTTATTTTTAAATAATTGTTTTCATATTTTATGTAATTTCTATTATGTTGGTTTATTTAATATTTATGTACTATGTTGTTAAACTTCCTCCCATTCTGTGCACTTTGTGGATGGAACCCCAGGGGGTGGGGCCACTGTCATGTCCCCACTGCTGCTGGGTCTTCCCTTTACCTTTATCAAGAGGTTAGAGTGAGAGACCCAGCCAGTGGATCATTGAGAGTTTTTAGAGTTCTGTAAGTATTATTTTCTTATGATACTTTCTGGTTCTGAATTTATGCTTCTGTTTTTAGATTTCACCCATGGATTTCATATCAGCACTTGTTTACATTAAATTGCCTTTCTAGTCTTTTGAGCATTTTTTTATATTGTATTTTTGTAATACATCAAAATTTTCCTTTGTAAATATTCTTGTTGTTACTAGTCGGAGTTTCTATGGCATTTTCTGATATTCCAGGAATTGTAAAGTCTTTTTGAATTTTCAAAGCCTTCTTCCCATTTTGGGGTCTGCTAGGTTAGGACACATCTGTAGTTGTCAGGACCAAGCTGGTCTCAAGTAAGCTTGTTCTGTTCTAGCCAGTGAAGGTCATGGTCTGCTTTTTGGAAAGTTTTGGAGGCCTCAAACTTCTTTTCACCATGCTTGTGTCTTCAATTCAAAACACCTGCTTCTTTTGACTTCAATTTATGGTCACTATCTTCTGTTCATTCTATCACAATATTGATGCAGAGTCCATTGTTAATGAAAGTTTGTTCTACTATATCATTGATATAAATATCAAACTCATTGCATCCTAAAAGAAAATCAATATTTGATTGCATCACATAGTCACAGGCAGTGAAGGTGGCACAGTGGCCAAACATTAAACTATAAAATCACTGGTTCAGTTTTGGACTATGTCTCATTTTAACACCAAGTAGATCATTTAACTTGCATTGGCAGCAAGTGTAAAATATGATATATAAACAGTAAAAATGTACTTAGGTAAAGATGTCCATAAAATATACAGTAATAGAAAATAATTCATATGAAGTATTTGCCATTGTTGTTATAAGTTATGGCTTTAGAGCCAATATTTAATGGCATTCCTTTATTAACTATAATCATCAAACTCAGAACGTTTTTTACTAGCATGTTATGGTGACACCTCAGACACTTTAGACCAAGATGCTTCACTGTAACACATCATACCTTGTATGGGTTCACAGTAATGGCAACCACCAGCTAAGCTGTCATCTAAGGATTCATTTTTACAATTTATTTCCTGTCCATACAATAATGTAGTATAGTAACTGGACTCCCTCAGTCCAAAGACATGCAGGTTAGGTGCATTGGCGATCCTAAATTGTCCCTGGTATGTGCTTGGTGTGTGGGTGTGTGTGCTCTGCGGTGGGCTGGCGCCCTGCCCGGAGATTTGTTCCTGCCTTGCGCCCAGCAGACCCCCGTGACCCTGTGTTAGGATATAGCGGATTGGAAAATGACTGACTGACATTATACATTGCATAATAAAGTAAACACGAATATCATACAAACAGACTATTACAGGTTAACAGGCAGACTAAAAAGAACCAAAATCAAAGATGAACAACAGATAAATGTTGAGACTCTGGCAAGAGTCCAGGCATCAGATTGGAATGGAAAGCAATATACTGCCCCTTTTTGCCTAGCCTAGACTCAATGCTACACTTCATTTCATTTGTGATCCATTTTTTCCTGGGTAAGACTGTGATGGCAACACACTGAATATGACAGAGCAATACAAGTCTTTGACAAAACGTTCTATGAAAATACCCAGGAGACCCAAAAGACCCAATTTTTCCATAGTCTTCTTGGTTTGCCCTTGTGTCTAATTTAAGGTGAGTGGGCCTGGTATACCTTGTAGACCCTCAATAGGAGGTGCCCTATTCATGCCCAAAGCACCCCAACTAACTCCTCTCAATCTGAAGAATCAATTTTATCATGCAGTCTTCTTGTAGTGAAGAAATCCTCATTCTACCATGAATAATGGGAAGTCCTGTGCAAGAACATCGTTTAGGATCCTTGTATCTGTGATCTCACTACTTACATTACACTACTAGTCTTCTTGGGAAAATCTATGCCAGGTTTACCAAGAATAGAAATTTCTAACATTATACATTTAGTCTTGGCTATAGAGCATCTTATTTATGGTAAAATAAGCCAACATATTCCACTGCGTGAACCTGCTTTCATAGTGGTACAGAAAGGAATGCCAAAGAGAAACCAGAACAGATGATCGATGCAACCAGACATATCCTGAAGTATGAAAAGGCCATATTATTGCTGTGTATCTGCATATGGCTGCTGTGCTTGACAGGTTTGCACAGGATAGTATTGTCATACAGTGATTATGCATGGCTCCTGCAGACACCCGCCACCTCTTTTTGCAGACTGTGAAAATGCAATTTGTTAATTTACCTTTTGCTAAGTCTTAGTACTCAGCCATTTCATTTTAAGTATTAGTATTCTTTTTTTCGTATCCAGTTATTCTGATGTACATTGTTGTAGCAACTTGAGCATTAAGCACATACTAAGAACAAGCCCTGGATGGGTCCTTGTTTATTAATACTTTACTTTATAGAACTGTTCAGCAATATGCAGCTGTGACTGATAATTTGTACACATTCTTTAGAGGACAAAAAGTGGTAGTTTGAACTGGCACTGGTCCACTTAAATGCATGTAGGATCCTTAACTCAATGACTGCTGGACCATTTATTACTGCAGTACAGTTCTATGCATATATGATAGATAACAAACTATCAAAACTAATAAAAATATAAAGTAATGTATTTAACAGCAACGGTTTTATTAACAACAGTAACTCTGCCAAACGTGTCAAGAAAATATTACTTTATTTTCACCAGTAACATGACTAAAAGTCTGCATTTGAATGAGAGTCCTAGAAGCATGGCACCTGGCAGATTACAGGCTTAGAAGCACATATGCCACAGATATACCGTGTGCTTGTTGCACACAACACATCTGCCACATTTTGAACTCAGTGGGCAGCAGTACCTTGTGTGCTGTCCAGGCATTTTTGACAAGTTCCACGCCTTGTCATTAAGAAACTCCTTTGAGGCAGCGATCCGCATTAGTATCGGAACCTATTGGTTCCATACCATGCAATTGATTGTTGTTACCCCCATCACAGTCATTATCATCAAAATACTCAACTTGCAATAAATTTAGTAGTTTCAAAATTTCAACAGCTTTATACCACAAGCTTTTGCCACACAAAAAACAAACATTCTATGGCTATCCCCTAGATGGCCGCACTATAATAGGTAACTGTCACATGGCAGCAAAGCTCACCAGCATGGTGGCTGCGTCTATAGTGGTTGTATACTGAAGTAAGACTGGTTCTCTGGTTTGTCACGTCTAGACAGGCACAATGGGATATGAGTTAACTCGTTGATCGCATTCAAAGTGTTAATGTGCAGATAAATAACGTTCCTAAACTTAGCTTTGTTCAGGCATTTCAACTATTTGTAATAAAACAAGGAGGTGCAGAAACTTGTAAACCTGCCAATCATTAAAAGAGTGCATGGCCCTTCAGGACCAAAACGGAGTACCCCCTACTGTTGAGTTCATCCTCATAATTCGGTGCAGAGTAATGTATGTTATTATCATTATCAAAATATGCAACTAAAACAACTAAAAAAGCACCTTGTTAAACAAAATAAAAACTTAAGTAAAAGTTAAATGAAAAACTAAACTTTAATTAAAACCACATACTTGAAAGCTAACTGAAATAAAATTAAAATGGATACAAATGGAATAGGTCTTTTTTTAATTTTTTTAAATTTGATTTTTTTAAAAAGTCGATAGCCTACTGCTGACTGGTGTTCTCTCTGATGCATGTGCATGTGTGTGTGCATTTGCGGCCACACCTAAGTTATGGTTCAGCCCTCAATATTTTCCAGTAGAACACTTTGAATTAGGAAATCCTGCAACAAAAGACTGCACTCGGCAATCAGGTTAGAACTTAACATGGAAAGCCTTTAGGTAAATCCTTTGAACATTGTCATTAAAGTGATCTATTGTGAACTTTCATTCTGCAAACTTTGGTGGTTATTCACTTTGAAGTAACTTTAACGTGGTGAAGCAAAGCTCAATCACCAGATATTTCAACCAAACTGTAATGTCTGATCTGAGGCTTTGAAATGGCAGTTTAGGAGGAATCAGGTCAACCACCACGTTGACACAATTAATAACAATTAGAATATTTAAACAAAATCATGTTTTGTATTTGCAGAGATATTCGGAGTATAAGAATATAGCAGGAAAAGTAATTTCTTTAAAATATGCAAACAAAAATACATACTGACGTGTTACAAAAAGTGAACTGTGGAGCTCACTGGATTATGGTATGGAGATAAACTTCGGTGTGTTTAACACTGAGCTCACTCATCAGGTTCATTTAACTGTAATTCTACACATTTTCTTATACTTGCTGTCAGTCGTTAGCTGATTTGAAGGTAGATAAATGCTTTTGCTTGATGGTGTACCATTTCTCAAACACCCCCATCCGTTTTGATTTCTGCCTTGCACCTGATGTTGTTGGATTAGAACCTGGTGAACGAGGCAGATTCATTCAGGGATGAATGGATCAATGGAAAAATTATTTGTTAAAAAATTAAATAATGTTTTTAGTATGAAACTCTGCTTTTAGACTCTGATGCATGCACACGGTTGTGATTTTTTAATAATTTTAATTCAGGTTTGAATGACCTTTTAATAATTTAGATGTATGCTATATGCTATTAATTGTATGCCTACACAGAGCTTGCATTTGAACATAGACACACGAAAAACAATTGCTGTTGAATGGAAAGGCCCTGTGTGGAAATACTTCAAGAATGGCATAGACAGTAACAAGAGCAAATGCAGAATTGATGATGCAGCGGACAGGTTTATACAATTCAGTTAAAGGGTAGAAAAGGTGGACTTAAAAACACCTTAAAATGCACTCATAAAGACATCTATAAAAAGGTTGAGGTCCATGACATGCTGATTAAAAACACAAACCTACCAAAGAAGATGAATTGGCTACCAAAGAAGATGAATTGACAGGTTATGTTGGTCAACAAACTACCATCAGTTGACTGAGCACAAAAGAGGCACATAAATTAATTGAATGTCATAAGAGGATTTGTGAATTACCTTGCTTCCCAAGGTCCAAAATTTTAATTGCCATAGTAAGCAGCTTGCTCCTTGAACAGACAAATGTTGCAACAATGCGAGTGACGTTTTTATCAAATGTTCATAAGATAACTTTGAGTCTTTCATAGCCATATCAGAATGTTTCAACAATCCCCTTAAACTGTACAATGTAAAAACTAATTGAGGTAAGTCTCCAAAAATAAAACTTAAATAGAAATGGTCAAAAGTTCTTCAAATAAACTGAAACTAAATTGAACATGAACTAAATGGTGAAAATAGTATAAAAAACAAGAACTCATTTATAAAATGAAACTAAAATAACCTTGGTGCAGAAACTGACAATTAAAAAAGACTAGAGTTTCTTTATATTTTGTACCCTTATTGTTGCCTGCTTTTATTTTGTTTTTGTATTTTTGTCTGGTATCACTGAACATCAAAGAGTTTGCATCCTGAACACATTCAGATGTATCATATTGATTTTGGCCTGATAATCATACCAAATACCTTTACATTTTCCAATCCCATACGGTTTTATTGCAATCACCTATTTTTGTAATTTCCTTTCATATTATACGCACACTGTACATATACAGTACAACAATTATAACTGGAATATCTGTGGAGATCTAAAAGTAGTGGCACAGCTACTTGTACTAGGACTACAGCCCATATATATTGAGTCCTGTTGTTTCATTTGTAATTGGGACAGTTGTGCTAAAGCGTCTCATTACATTAAAAAGAAATGGCCGCTCCATAAGCATTTAGGGCAGAAAAGTGTGACACAAAAACCACCTGTTGACCCAACAAAGAGATTTTTTCTTCTTCACATTAAATTTGGACTAATGAAAAATTTCACAAAAACGATTAATAAGGAAGGAGAAGGGTTTCAATATTTGAGACCGATATTTATGCTAATAACTGTTAACAAAATTCGAGAACGATTTTTGTTGGTAACCAAATCAGACATGTCATTAATGTCAGCTGGTTCAAAGATCTGTTAGTGGGGCTGGAGGAAATCTCACAGAATACATTAAAGGATGTTGTTAAGAATTTTCTTGGCAACTACAGAGCACTAAACTATATCCAGATGGTGGACAACATGCTTCAAGTATACAAAACCATGAAATGCAATATGTTACTAAAGATTAATTTTCTATGTTCACACTTGGACTTCTTCCTTGAAACAAGAAGCATCAGACGCAGAGTACAAACGAAAATCAGCAGCAAAATTTTTTAGCTCAGCTGCACTGATGCAATGTATCAGCTTCATTAAGCGATTACATACACTGAATTCTGTAAAAGTGAATTTCATGTTACTCCAAATTCCTACATGATATAGTCATTCTGAAATTATATTGGTGTTCATCTTAAAACTGTCTATCATAATCACCAATGATTTTTTAGGAAAAACATGTGTTGTCCTTTGTATTTAATAACACATATGTATGTGTTCCTCAGCAGTCTTTGGTGCACTGGATATGATAGCCTAGTGTTACGTATGGTTCTGGAGATAATAAGACATGTAAGGATTGTATCTGTGCTACAAGCTAGTCTGGATTATGAGGAGCAACGTGTAGGACAGCTTAGACTGCTTAGACTTTATTCTCCTCTGCTGTCCTTCAGAATATATGAATTTATGTGGACTTAGGTATTCATCAAGCAACATTATTATTGTTTGAATGCTAGTTTTTTTATCTATCATAGGGTCTAATTGTGGTACCACAATTTAGTGTGCTTAACTTTGAATTTGGTTCTTCATTGCTTGTTCTACATTGTTATCACTCTCATTGTGTAAGAAAGAAAGAAAGAAAAATTACTCATTTTTGCTACTTATAACTTTTAATCTCTCTGTTCTGCTTTGCCCATGCCAGATGAAATGCTGTTGTTTAATTTTTGAAAGTCAATGAACAATAGTCTGCCCTGAAATGTTTAAACCTCATCTACAAAGTTTTCACAGGTATTTTTGGCAAAAGAACAACAATCAAAAATATATCATAATGCTTCAGTGAGTAGAAAAGCAATTAAAATTAATTATTTTAAAAATTTGTTCTGAATAATTTATTTAAATATGCTAAAGTAAACCTTTTTTTCTCACAACTTTCATCTCTATATAATAAGCTCTGCTAACAAAGGCACACACTATCAGATTTCCAACAGGTTACGTAAGTTAAAGAATTAAAGACTGGCTGAGAGAGTGCTTATTTCTTTTCATGACCAGGTTCTTTCTAATTCACAGAGACAGATAATTATGACGTTGAAACAAAGAATGATACTTTTCAATAATGCAATAGCAAACAATGCAGAAGTCAAGTGAATGACAAAGTAAAAGAATTCATGTTCTGCAAAGGTTCACTTCTGTCTGTCTGTGAACAAAATATGGCACCAGCTCATGCAAGTCTTTTAGTTTTTCTGATCTTGTTCTTGGTGGATTTTTCCTGTCTGTATTGAGACTATTGTATGCATGGTCAAGAATATAAATGATGTGTGTATTCCTGCTTATTTTTTAAATCTGGAGATAGAACATTTTAATTTCAGTCTGTCTTATGGACAATGCACCAAACTTTATGGTTTCAAGCACTGCTTACCAAGCCTTAAAACCCAGTGATTTGCATCCCACATGTCAAGTGGAATTGTTTAGGCGCTTGTGTTCCTATGAAAATTATCATTGGTCAAAAGAGCTACGCTTGGGGTCACCCATGTACTGTACATTACCAGTTAAATGTCTGGACATACCCAGAAAATATTCATGCTTTAAAAGTTTATACATTTTTTACAAAATACAATTAAATTGATTTAAAAATGCAGCCAAGACATTACTAGTGTTGGTAATGACTTACTGTTTAAAATAATCAGTTTTTAATTTATTATTTCCATATGACAGCAGAGCCCAATTTTCAGCTAATTCTCAATCCCCTTAGCTTGTCCTTAATTATTCATGCATAAATGCTAATTGGTTATTAGAGAAACCTGTATAATTGCATTAGCATTGCTGAAACCTGCCATTCTGTTCTCTTGGATTGCATGGTAGTGCCATTCCTAAAGTTCAGTTCTGGGATTAAAAATGCCCAAAAGTTAAACAGCTTTCTCTGGAAACAGAAAAGTCTTTTTTTTTTTTTTTGCAAAATGAAGGTTATTGCAAGGGTCAAACTGAAGATTTAATTAAAAAATGTATATCATGGTCTCAAGTGAAGAGGGCAAACTGAATCTAACCAAGAAAGAAAAAGAAGGGGAAGGCTCAGATATACAACTGCATAAGAGGAGAAAGACATCAGACTTTGAGAAACACAAGTCTTACAGCTCCTCACATGGCTTCTTCCTTAAATAAACAGAGAAAAGATGACTCTAGGATGCTGACCATAATATACCCTTCCAGGCATCCAATGTCTTTTGCCCATTCCCATTTTCTTGTTGTGTGCCAGTTTGTTATATGGCTTTTTCTTTGAGACTCTGTGTCTAAGGCCAGCATCCTGGAATCATTTTTTCAGCTGTTGCAGACAACACTGGTATTTGGTGTTTAGTTAAAAAAAGAAGCCAACTGAGATAGCTGTAAGGTGTTTGTTTCTCACACTAAAGACTCTGATGTCCTTATCCTCTTGTGCAGTTGTGCATCAGAGCCTTCCCTGCATGTTTGTCCTGGCTAGTTTGCCCTTTTCTCTCATGCTGCAAGAAAAAGCAAAACTATAGACTGACATGTTTCTTTAGAAAGCTGTTTAATTTTGGCCATTTTTGAACACAGAACTGAACTTCAGGAATGCCAATACCTTGCAACTCAAATGAACAGAATAACAGGTTTCAGTGATGTGATACTAATGTAATTACAAAGGTTACACTATAACAAATTAGGATTTAAAACGACTAATTAAGGATAGGCTAAGAGAGCTGACCATTAGGTCACTGATGGCATAGCCACTGAAAATGAATAATCAACTAAAAATCAGTCAGTTCAAACAGTAACATTAGCAATGCTAATAGTATCTTGGCTATATTTTTAAATCAGTTTATTGGTATCTTAATGAAAAGGTATCAATTTCTACCTAAAACATGAAATTTTCTTGATGTGCCCAGACTTTTGACTGGTAGTAGTCTATGCCATGTAATATGCTAACACAGAAATATACATGACACCAGTAACATTTAGCAATTTGGGATAGTATTTACCCTGAGATGTTATATTCCAGTATATTTAATAATAAGATACATTGACTGGTATGTGGATGCTCCAGTTCCACTGTGTTTTCTGTGATGATATTAAACATGGTGATACAAAACTTCAGGACATTGCCTTCCTTGCAACATAAATGTTTTCTATTTTCTAGTTAGTGTAGGGATGAGGTTTCAGTGTGCAATGCCATAATGTGGGATTTCTCTGTGTTTTTTTTTCATTTCCATCCACATCCCTGAGAAGGACATGCAGCAACTGCAAATTAACCCTGCGTGAGTCAGTGGGGAAGCAGGCTGGCACAGCGATTGGCATGCCTACATCTCAGCTTCAGGGGCCATGGGTGGAATTCTGTTGTGGTCGCTGTCTGAGTTTTCATATTCTCTCCATATTATCTGGATATTCAGAGATGTGCATATTGAATTGATTGTTAAATCTAAATTAACCAGGTATAAGTGAGTGTGAGCATCCCCCATGTATTACCATCACATGTTTTCTAGGATAGACTCAAGCTCTCAACATTCCTGAAATGAAATAAGTGGGTTCAGAACTTAGATTAATGGATATACAGTTACTATGTGGAAGTAATTAGATTCAATTTGTACCTTTTGACATGTTTTTTTTCTTTTTTGCTACTTATAGGGCCTACTGATCTAAGTATGAAGAGAACAACGGCACAGAATTCAGGCCCCTCCAGCAGTTCAAGTTCCAGACCTCAGCTGAACGTCACTGAAATCAATGCAGTCAGGCAGCTTATTGCTGGCTACAGAGAGTCAGCTGCATTTCTCCTTCGCTCCGCTGATGAACTTGAAAACCTGATCTTACAGCAAAACTGATCCCAATGACCTCTGGACAGCACCACATGAAGCAAAGACGGCTTCCTGTGAAGGGAATTTGGCTTATTTTTCTCGATGCCTCTTCATTGCACTGTATCTGCTTATGAAAACCCCTTTTTTTGGCTGCCATAGAAATAATGTTGACCTTACACCCAAGCGCCCCCTTCCTCTGCAGTGTCGAAGAACACTGGCTGCTTTGAATCATTGACCTCTGGTATTTCACAAGGTACCTCACCGCTTACGGAGTTACTTGCTTGAACTATCATTTATCGGCAAATCAAACTGATTCAAAAAAAAAAAAAAAATTAACAAATGCAATGGACTTTTGTTTTGATTGCTGTACTTTTTATTATTTGTTCTATTGTCCAGATTGATTTTTTTCTTGTCTTAGGTGAATGGGATAAGAATTTAAATGATAATGTGAATTATGAAATGATCTGATATGGACATGCAATATTATTGCAGGGTGCTACTGACTGTTTTCTTAGACCTTTAACTGGATAATGAAACTTTTTATATAACAGTGTTTTATTGCGTTATTGTACAGTAGTGATAATGTGGGACCAACTATGTGAAAATCAATCTTTTACTTAACCCTTTAAGGGCCGCTATTTCTCATATGGTAGCTTTTCCAGCACATGTACTGTTGAATTTAATATTCAATATAAGAAAGAAAGAAAGAAAGAAAGAAAGAAAGAAAGAAAGAAAGAAAGAAAGAA
>JANRMT010062820.1:1452977-1483241 GCA_026402145.1 Polypterus bichir lapradei
GAAAGAAAGAAAGAAAGAAAGAAAGAAAGAAAGAAAGAAAGAAAGAAGCACTCAGTTTTTAAAGAGGTTTGGAGAAAATATGTTTGAATTAAAGGTCATTGATAGAACTTATGTTTTATCAATTAGTGATAATACTGCAGCAAAGGTAGACATGTTAATGAATGGTGATTATTAGTAGCTCTGATTTTTTCTTTCATAAATGCAAAAGATATGTTTACTCTGACTCTCACGGTATAGTCCATTTTCTTCATAATCATTTACATTATGATGATATTTTGGAACTAAATTTCAGCAGAGTTTTCCAATATGGACACATTTATTTTAAACACTGAGGTGGTGCCTTGAAAATACTGAAAAGTGTAAAAAAAAAAAAAAAAAAAAAAGCAAAGCAACAAGCATATGAGGGGTGAAAGTGAGCAGAGGCAAATAAAGTGCAATATTTCAAAAACACATATCATTTATGACATTTAACCCTTGTCCCGGAGTAAACAAGTTGGTAAAATGAGTGAGCATCATGAAGGAGAGATCATTTTCGGTACTAACCATTGTTCTATGGACAGCATACCAGAACTTTGAATTATTTAATTACGTTCAGTGATACTTGTTTATTTAAAGATGTATGTACAGCATATATTTCAGGAGATGCATGTAGACACATTTGAATGCCGTTTCACATGTACGGTCAGTATCAGGGCTGTTGTCAAATCCAGCAGTTTTCTGCCTTGCTTATCCTTTTCAGAGTCGCACTATGTTGGGTTTTCTCCCACAGTCAACAGACCAAAGTTGTCTGTATCATCACAGGGTCTACACCCAAATGTCCATTAGGGAACTTTAGAACTGTCTATTTTTTCAGTAGCGTCTTTAAAATGATGGAGCAAATCATGGTACATGGAGGAAACTCCTCTGAACATTGGAAAAAAAACATGCAAACCATGCACAACAGACACCTCAGCCTAAACTCTATTGTATTGTTATGTAATTCTCTAAATTTGTATTTCTGTGTAAGTGCCATTTCAAAAAATGTAAAAGCCATAGCAAAAGTCACACATATTTAACGTGGTTTGTACTCAGATGTCAACAGTCGCTGTCTCTGTCTGTATGTCACACATCAAAAACAAGTCCTTGTAAAAATTTTACCACTACAAAGGGGAATCATCCTGAAACATAACATTAGGGGTTTGCTTCTCGGTCCCGTAACTAATTAATCACAATTACAGTCATTCTTTTTTGGTTGGAAGGGGCTTATAATGGCCAAAGGGACAGCTTTGCTGTGGCTTCAGGCAGCTATGCCCCCACTACTCCCTGTTTCCTATTGTGAAACCATCTGTCTTTTTAAACTCTTATCAGCAATGGTGTCTAATAACTTTTTCCCACAGTTCATTCCCCAAAATTAACCAAACATCTCCAACCTAAAAGTCTTCAAAATAAGAAACCTGCATTTTGATTAGCACTGAAATATCATGCAAACTTGCACCAATCCATCTACTTTCTGAACCTTCTGTAGTAAACCTGTGGCGGCAATGCCTGGCATAAGGCAAGAGCCATCCTTAAAAATTAGAGCAGTCCATTGCAGTGTCCACTGTGACATTCGTTCATGTCAGGCAAATTAATATCTTTGGAATAACTGGAGATTAAACTTATACCAACTCCACACAGGCATTGACCAGACCGAGGTTCAACCTCTACTGGAGCTACGCGGCAGCAGCACTAATCCTTGTGTCACTCTGCCATCTATTAGGTGTTAGGTTGGCTACTTTATCTTAGTTCAGTTGTTCCAACCCTTCCTGGAACTTTTTGTATAAATTTGCAATCAGTTTTGTTTTTTTTTTATTCCAGAGATTCTGGTGATGACATGTATTTTCTGCTTCTGTGCTTAGCTTTTATTTTTGTGAAATGATTTGAAATGTTTCCGCTGTTATGTTTTGAGCCCCTGTTTTGGGGACGTGTCCTCGGAAGTTGTGAACCGTCAACCATGGCACAACAAAAAAGAAAGCTCACTGTAAGGTCATATCCAGAGCTGAGTTCATTCTTCCTTTCACCACAGTTAACGCTCTGCTGCCTCAATACCTTAGTTTTCTTTTTTTTCAACAGTGATAGTGCTCTCATGTTTTGGTGTTGACTGCTGTAATTCTTGTTCTCCTGGTATTCAACCCATTATTGTCTTTTGACTACATTGTTCATCTTTGCGCTTTCCTGCAAAGCACAATGGGTAACAAGGTGGAGGAGTGGCAGAGCAACGTGAAGACACACAAAACTGTGGCCACTGAAATATAAAGGTGGACATCTTTGTAAGTTTACTCAAATGGTAAAGTTTAGAATTTATGTTGACATAAATTTTTATTTCATTTTCAAAAAGCAGAACATTACAGTTGCATAATACTCAATTGAACAAATGAAAGTAACATTAACAGGTACAGCAGTTTACTTCAGAATCAATACAGAAAAAAAAAAATAGAAGCAGAAAGGAAAAAAAAACAAGCAGAACATTCAACTGCCACCCAAGGGAAAGAGAAAAAAGAAGGGAGACACAAGCAGAAAAACTCCATCTAATTTTTTTAAATATAACAGAACAATTAATAGCATAAAAGAGTCGATCACATGCCTGGCATGTTTATTCTAAAATAATAGTGAATTCTTGCTATGTTTTAAAAAAATGTTTGGACATATTCTTTAAAAAGAGACTGACTTTTTCTAGTTTGAGAACATACAGCATGGCGCCTACCCACGTGGTAGCAGGGTGCTATAGGCTGCTGCAGTCGATTTCACAGTATGCACTTTAATGCCATCTGGGATTACACAAAATATCGCTGTTCATGGATTAGGAGTGATTGTGACGCCAAGGCTGTCCAAGGAGTAGATTTTTGTACAAAATGATATTAATGTAGTGCAATACCAAAACATACGGCCTAGTGATTCTGGAGCTTGATGGCATTGTGTACAGGTTGGATCTTGCCCAGGGTTCATTGTGGTCTGTTTTATACAAGATAAGAAAGATCTTTTGCTGTATTATGGAATGCTTGGCACATAAAGATCTGGTGAGGATTCTGGGTATGGCTCCTTTTCTGAGATGCCAGTTGAAAGGTCCCACCACTCTCCAGAATCATTGACTCTTTGATTCTTTTTTTTTATATATTGTATATCGTTGGAATGCAGTCTGAGTCTTCATCAAGACTAACCATGTATTGCCTCTGGAATACATATGTGTATGAGATGTGGAAAGTTCGGTACATTTCTTTTAGCAAAATATATAATTAGTTTATTGCTGAAAAAAATGTGTCTTACTGGAAAGTTACATTTGGGGTATAATTATTCATATGAAGATTTCAAAGATCGCTAGCATTTTCCATAAGTTAAATGATGAGTAGGTTTTAGAAGACTGAATATTAAACATGAGGTTATAAGGTTAGAATATTAAACATATAACAGGACTAAGCCTTTTGGAAAGCTGTTTTGATAATCACAATATGCAAAGTGTTTATATATGCAAGTAATTGAGCACAGTGGTTACAAATCTTATTAAATACTGAATTATTATGTAGAAAATGGACACAAAATGGTAAGAATTTGTACCAAATATATATTACTTGTGGCGCTTTTCAGTTTTTTTACAGCATCTGCTCTTCAACAACCCTGTGATTTAAATTGACTACTTACTCATATGCTTCTTTTTCACAATATTTTGAACCCCTTTGGAATTAGAAACAGGAGCCAAGGCCAGACTGGTCCCGGGTATCTTTTAAGCAGAGACCCTATTGCTTGTACATCAGTGATATGAAACATCTTATATTTGCATGTTTGCCCATGAAAAATATTTCTGATATGGCTGCAGTGCTTATTGGACCTTTTGCTGCTTTTGTTTCTCTTAAGGCCATGTGACATTAGACAACTTTTCCAGCGATTTTCAGTAGTAGACGTCATTTACATAATTTTAGTGAGTCGGAGGTAGTCAGCAGCACTCCTGTGAAAGTCAGTCGTGTATTCTGACATACCTAATGACTCACTCCAACTACTTCACAACTCGCCCCAACATTATGATTTTGTCTTTAGTCGTTTGGGTGGGCCCTATGTGCATGAGGGCTGACAACCAATGAATGCTTATCTGTAGGTAAATTGCATATAATGCAATATAATGAGAAATAAAGGACAGGTGTTTTGGACCTGTTCTGGACCTTACAAACAGAAGAGAAGCCTCTCATCTGTCTAATGTCTAATGTTTTATGTACAACAGTAGAATGGAAACAAGAGAAAAAGGGCAGAGACTGTGGCAAAACTCTTTACCTGTCAACCCTTCGTACTGCACTGTGCGGAAAGGGGACGAGCAGGTCAGCCCACAGTCCCTAAATTTGTCATGCCCAGCGATTTTCAGTCGTGTAATTTGACATGGCCTAGGGAAAAAATCTGCAGTCGTGTAGCTCTCTTTTAAATATATGGCACTGTGCTAACACATTAGCAGTTGTGAGTTTTGTTATTCTTACCAATTATACACACATTGAAGAAGGCTAAACAAACCCATATGAGAGGTATAGAAAAGTTTATATTTTTTCCTCTATTATAAAAATAAGGACAGTTTTATTAAGTGAAATGTAATTTCCAAAATATATGATAAAACATCAAAGAAATTTTGCCACAATCTTGATATGTTTTATTAATATGACAACATTGTTACACTGGGTGCAGAATACTGAATTATAGCTAAAACCAGTTTTGGGAATTCCACACCAAAGTATTCTGATAATAATATTTCTCTGTTTTGTCGTTTTTTTTATCAATATATATTATATCATATCTCTCTTTTAGAAGTACATATCTGAAGGAAAACTACTTATAACATTTTAGTCATTATTTGCAGATTTTACAGGAAGATCTCCTGAATATTAAAAAATGCTAAAGGCCTGAATGTTTGATGAATTGGAAATTGAAAATCTCCCCTTCATGAGTGTGAGTGTGGGTGGTTGCTGCCCTGATGCTGCTAAATAGACACAGGCCCCACGACCCTTAATTATATTAAGAAAGGTTTTTTTTTCTTATGTTATTTGTTTAAATTGAAAGGGTATAAATATCTTTAGCAAATGCACAAAATTATTACAAGAAGATGAAAAATGCAGGTATTCTATGTAGAGCACCTTACCATATCTAAAGTAACAGGCTGGCTATTCACTCAGAAACAGGATCGAACTGTAGTTGCCTTGGTGTTCTTTGTCCATTTTTATGCCAGTGCTTGGTCTTAGTGTATGCTATCTGAAATCAAATCACAATTGACATCAAGTTTAGATAATCCACAACAATTTGTTTTATATTCTATATTTATATCTTACTGCGGTGGGCTGGCGCCCTGCCCGGGGTTTGTTTCCAGCCTTGCACCCTGTGTTGGCTGGGATTGACTCCAGCAGACCCCCATGACCCTGTAGTTAGGATATAGCGGGTTGGATAATGGATGGATGGATGGATTTATATAAGTGCTGGGGTTACAAATATGGCTCTAGGCCTTAAAGGGTTAAAGCATGGAATTTTGCATTGTGCATTTAGAGCGAGGTGAGTTTTAAGACAATTGAGAAAACATCACTGTAGCAGACATTCTGAACAACAGCACAAGGGGATGCATTTCTAGGAACAGGCAGTCTGAGTACCTCGGGGTGTGTGTTTAGCATGTTGTGACTGAATGGGCTTTAGTGAAAGAGATGGTGGTCATGTTTTGGGTCCAGGGACCTAAAATACATTGGGTAGTTTAGTTTTCATTTATTTTTATTTTTACACTGCAGGGAATCACTTGCCTGTAGTTTTTACTGATTGTCTTTAGCTTATGTGTATTAATTTGAAATGCTTTAGGTTCACACTATTTAAAAATAATCATAAAAGTATAAGATATGGATTACTATAATGATATTATACAGTATGAACTACAAGAATGACAAACAAAATATTTACTGCCAAACTTAAACAAGTGGTTGATTCCTAAACATATAATAACCTGTCTCTCAGGTGGGATGGCTGTCCCACATATCCTCCTTCAAAAGACAGTGTTAGGTGGCCCAAATCCCTCTCTAATTCACCTCACTGTTACTCTTTCTCCAGTCTGCTGCCATTAACCCCCCCAGGCTGTTGAAGTTTTAATTCAACTTTCCTGCCATTACTATATATATATATATATATATATATGCAGAATATATGCTGCACATATATATATATATATATACACACACATACCAACATGTAGACAGATACATTACTAATTGTACTGTGTTTACCCAGATATTTAATTTCCTACTAAACACATTGTTATTCTTGATTCATAAAGTATATAACATACGTACACCCATCCACACAAATACACATACATATCAGAATAAAGGATGGCAAAATGTATGAAAATACGATTTTGTTCATCGAACTTTAAATGATTAATTCTCTGTAGGGTCCAAAGTGTCTAAATTTGCTGAAGCATTTCCATTTGAGCCTCTCAATGCTCTGAACATGGAATTTAAGAGAGACGTGCTACCTTAAAGTAAGCAAGGCACCCACCACTGGCTTCTGGAGCCCCTGAATAAACTTTACTGTGACAGCTTTAGACACATATCCAGGAAACGCAAGACATATCACAGTGAAGCCATCTCTATTCTACAGGTACGGTATCTCTGTGATTGCTGCTGCTTTTATTTTTATTTTTTTAACTGTTATTATATTGTAGGGGGAGGGGGTGGAGAGGGAGTTTGCTTTCAGTTTTTATATGTACATTTTTCCTTTGTTTTTTGTGAGATGTAAATTATTGAATGTTGCAAGGTTGCAAGTGACAATCTGAAATCTTTGCACTCTCCTGTATATTTTTCAATTTCAAACTGCAATTGAATTGAGGCTGTTAAATGCTTCTTGAGTAATTTATATATAGTTTCCATGCTGAACTTCGGTACAATTCCGTTGCAACTGAATGCAGTTCTCACCGTTTTTGTAGTTGTACTTAATGGGCTGTAACATATTTTTATACTGGTGAGTATATATTATTGATGTTTTGTTTGATTTTTCTGTAGAAACGTTTGATAACAGTGTTGTGATAATGTCTTCTGTTCGGCTTTTGTGGCAAATATTTGACCTATAGAATTCCTTTACTTTTTCAGTAATTGAGCCTAACTGTGTGCATATGAAATCTGCCTTATGACAAGTAAAACCTTGTTTTTTGTTTTGCTTTCTTTCCAAACTGTTGTGAGGCAGTTCATATAAATATGAATAAATTAATATGTTATTATTGTTTCTGTTTAACAATATCTGACTATGATTGTGACCAAGTAATGTGCACTTTCTATTGTAATTGTGGACACATTCATGCATTTTTTAGTGTTTCTTACATTTCTTGCTGAAAGTAATGAAATGAAAATCTTTGTGACACTGTTGATGTACATGTGAAGAGTCTTATTAATAACATACATGTTGTTGAATTTTCAATAAATATTGTTAAAAAGAAACGTTGAATTTCTATAGTATGCTTAAATGACTTTTTGCCATACTGTACAGGAACAAAAATGAGTTTCATTTTTGAGGCCAGAGAATGCTTAAAAGTGTTTTCCATTTTAAATTAATTGTAATCAGGTGTTCATGTTACCAAAAACACTAAAAAGAGGTTTCCAGGAATGGATCAGGTCCATCTTGAAGTGGAGGAAGCCTGTATGGCTCTCTTATTTGCACCTACCTCACAGAATTAGGATGAAATCATGGAGATGTTTGCTCACTCCAAATGTCGCAACTTCAGATTGCAGTTACTTATAACTCATACTTTACTTATATATGCTAACACTTTAGTACAGTGATTCCTAACCTTTTTTGAGCTACGGACCCCTTTAAGAATCTGATGTAAGCGATGGACCCCCTTCCCCAGAAATATTCACATAAACAACAACTTTGCATGCAATGAATATAATGTACTTTATTTATCGAGATTTGATTGTCTCATACATACAGTGGTGTGAAAAACTATTTGCCCCCTTCCTGATTTCTTATTCTTTTGCATGTTTGTCACACAAAATGTTTCTGATCATCAAACACATGTAACCATTAGTCAAATATAACACAAGTAAACACAAAATGCAGTTTTTAAATGATGGTTTTTATTATTTAGGGAGAAAAAAAATCCAAACCTACATGGCCCTGTGTGAAAAAGTAATTGCCCCCTTGTTAAAAAATAACCTAACTGTGGTGTATCACACCTGAGTTCAATTTCCGTAGCCACCCCCAGGCCTGATTACTGCCACACCTGTTTCAATCAAGAAATCACTTAAATAGGAGCTGCCTGACACAGAGAAGTAGACCAAAAGCACCTCAAAAGCTAGACATCATGCCAAGATCCAAAGAAATTCAGGAACAAATGAGAACAGAAGTAATTGAGATCTATCAGTCTGGTAAAGGTTATAAAGCCATTTCTAAAGCTTTGGGACTTCAGCGAACCACAGTGAGAGCCATTATCCACAAATGGCAAAAACATGGAACAGTGGTGAACCTTCCCAGGAGTGGCCGGCCGACCAAAATTACCCCAAGAGCGCAGAGACGACTCATCCGAGAGGTCACAAAAGACCCCAGGACAACGTCTAAAGAACTGCAGGCCTCACTTGCCTCAATTAAGGTCAGTGTTCACGACTCCACCATAAGAAAGAGACTGGGCAAAAACGGCCTGCATGGCAGATTTCCAAGACGCAAACCACTGTTAAGCAAAAAGAACACAGCATTTCAGAAAAAGAACATCATACCAACAGTAAAATATGGTGGTGGTAGTGTGATGGTCTGGGGTTGGTTTGCTGCTTCAGGACCTGGAACGCTTGCTGTGATAGATGGAACCATGAATTCTACTGTCTACCAAAAAATCCTGAAGGAGAATGTCCGGCCATCTGTTCGTCAACTCAAGCTGAAGCGATCTTGGGTGCTGCAACAGGACAATGACCCAAAACACACCAGCAAATCCACCTCTGAATGGCTGAAGAAAAACAAAATGAAGACTTTGGAGTGGCCCAGTCAAAGTCCTGACCTGAATCCAATTGAGATGCTATGGCATGACCTTAAAAAGGCGGTTCATGCTAGAAAACCCTCAAATAAAGCTGAATTACAACAATTCTGCAAAGATGAGTGGGCCAAAATTCCTCCAGAGCGCTGTAAAAGACTCATTGCAAGTTATCGCAAACGCTTGATTGCAGTTATTGCTGCTAAGGGTGGCCCAACCAGTTATTAGGTCCAGGGGGCAATTACTTTTTCACACAGGGCCATGTAGGTTTGGATTTTTTTTTCTCCCTAAATAATAAAAACCATCATTTAAAAACTGCATTTTGTGTTTACTTGTGTTATATTTGACTAATGGTTAAATGTGTTTGATGATCAGAAATATTTTGTGTGACAAACATGCAAAAGAATAAGAAATCAGGAAGGGGGCAAGTAGTTTTTCACACCACTGTATATGATATACACAAAGTATTATTAAACTTTAAAGTAAACAATCTAAAAAAACACTTCTTTTTATGCAAAAAGTAATGGCCACTAATTATAATTATGAAATACAATCCTCTTGTGCACATTAAAACAGATCTACTACTACTACATTATCTACTACCATTACTACTACTACTACTACATCTACTCTAAATCATTAGTCCCGGGCTGCATAGTGAATACAAATGTTAATTTTTATCTGACCCTCACAGACTCCCTGAAACTAATTCATGGACCCCCTGGGGGTCCATGGACATCAAGTTAAGAACCCCTGCTTTAGTGGTTGTAATGTGGCTCACTCATTAAATGAATGTAGCCTGAATTATTTCAAGTTTGTAAGAACTTTTTTGACTATAAATGAAATAGAGAGAGGTCTTATATTTATCCTTTTGATACCTAAAATCAGATACTTTAACTCTTGTCCCTGAGTAGTTTTTTCATGGGCAAATTTCACTTTTACTTGAGTCACCTTCTAGGAAGATATCTACCGTTACTGGGGTATGGCTGTTGGGTACTTCATATGACACCAGTAAGCTGCTAATCAGGTTTCCATCTTAGGGTTAGAATTTGCTTTTTTTTTGTAATGGGATTATGTTTACTGTTCATTGAGAAAAATTCATCATTGCTCTGTACTATCAAGAGGGAAAAAAATGAATTTTTCGATACGGATTTTCTCTTATCTTCCATATCACATAAGAAACAGAATTGGCAACTATAAGCATACTTTCAATAAAACACCCAAACAGAACATAATATAATTATATCTATAATTTTTAAATCCTCAGTATTTACTATATATGCATATTTTTCCTGTGTTGGTTATGGGTAATCAAGAAAACATTTTAACCTTGTACATGGTTTTCTGCCTCACTCCGCGCTGTCCTTGCAACGTGGCCACAGAGAGCTTAAACAACTCAGCGCATCCACATAAAAATGACAAAGGTGAGCTTTCTTGAAGGCTTTTACTGGACGTACCTCGTTGTAAACTGAAATATATACAAAAGAAACATACAGGTCTATACAGGTGTACAACCAAAGACAATAAATAATGATTTACAAAGCAATACATAGCATACAGTATACATTAAACAATAAAGCTTTAAAAGACACTTACAAGGTGAGTGATTTCCACGGTTGGATCAAGACAAAGAGAAGCACGTAGACAGAGGTTCAAATTTCTGCGTACCACAACTAACCAGACCCAGGGGTTTGTATACCTTAAAGATACGCTTCAGACGTGATCGAACCAAGAGATAAAGGGGTGGCTACGTGAGACACATGAGGTCTATTGTATTTAAATGTTTATTATGGGACCTACATGCCTTACGTGAGTTTCATAGACATTTCTGACACCACTGTGAGTGTGGGACGTGACTGACAGGTGTGTTAATAAATGGCAAGACAAAGGGGGAGCACAGCTCTACAAACAGCTAACAGCATGTGGGGCAGAACACATTTTATTAATGAAAAGATCCATATAGCTAATTTTTAAAATCACTGAAAGATGTGTTCTTAATTGGTAATAAATTTTTGCCACCCCCAATATAATAAAAATAGTGGAGTACTATAAACAAATGAGTAAAATTTTTAATGTAAAGCAAATATTTATATATGAAATTAAATGGTACGTCTTCTGTCAAAACGATTTGTGATGATCTGATTTTCCTACATTTCAGAATTTTCGTACTGAGTGTCATCTTCAACTAAAACCTAATACTGTGAAGAAAAGTTGCCCCTGAGGTTTCAACAACAACAATTTATTTCTTGTATAGCTCAAAATCAAACAAGGAAGGCCTCAATGTGCTTTAACACGCCCTATTTTTTTACAGCCTCCCCAGCCTTTATTCTCCAAAAAGACAAGAAACAAAATGACCAAAAAAAACTTGTACTGAAAAAAATAGAAGAAATCTTGGAAATCTCTTCAGTGAGAGACCCCCTTTCCAGGTGGGTTGGTCATGCAAAAGGTATTAGAAAATGGGGTAAATGCAACACACAAAACTTAACACAATTAATCCTCTTCACAGAGATGGATGGCCAATCTCTCATGGCCACCTCAGAAATATAATACAACAGTACGCGCGGCGACAACTCTCAATGCAAAATGCAAGAATAGATTGCACCACTCACTAAATACAGAAAACTATCACAAGTGAGGATACAAATTCTCATTCTCAATACATCAAAATCAAAGTAGAAAATAATTAATTTAAATGAAAAACAACATCTGTTCCTTAATTAATTGTCCAGAATGTAGAAACGCAGTCAGAGACCTGGAGAGTTCAACCAACAAGCCATTCTACAGCTGAGTCAGTGATGGGCTGGCCAATCAGATGACCCTTCTACCCTGATGATTCCAGATTTCCGTTAACTCAGATGACTTTTCCATAGGCAGTAGAGCAGTGGCACCAAGTGCTCAATAACTTTATCCAACAGATGGAATCTTTGTGGGTGCCATATTGGAGAAAAGGGCTCTTTTTAACTGCCTGTGAATGCTCATTACAGATCCTCTTGCCACAACAAACACACATCACCTCACCTGGATTGCACTGCAACAGCATGTGGGACTGTTCACATTAACTGCAGAACAAATTACAGATATTTCATGGTAGTTTTGACTGAAGTATAGAAACTGCACATTTTTTGGAAAACTCCCATATTACATCAGTTTGCTTATTTTATTTTTCAGTCCATTACATCAGAGCCATTAAATATTAGAGAATGTTAATATATGAGTGTTTTGCTGTAATAATTTAACATAATGTAAATAGAATGCTATTATTGCATTTAATTTGCTGTGGACCCTGTTTTCTTGGAAGCTTTGATGTGTGATGGCAGTATGTCAAGATGTGATGTACTGTTGCTAGGGCTTTACACCAAGAAGGCGCTATATACCACATCACCCAGGCTATGTGTTTGAAACCCCCACAGCATCCAGTGCAGCATCTGAGATAAAGGATTCTAAGCTTAAACAACGTTGGTGCCTCAGATAGACATTTTTGAAGCAGACTGCTGCAAAGCAGGATGGATTAGGAGAAGAAGCGTAATCAGTAAACTAGCAAAGAGTCAAAATGAAACAATCAAGACAATCTTTTGTCTACGCCAATACATGAAATAAATAATAGGTCAGAAAATGTTGCCAGTAAATCAAGGTTTTGAGAATATCCACATCCTTGGACAATGATTTACATGCAGATTTCACTTACATTACAGAAATTGATACATTTGTTGGTACCCACAATTGTCTATGAAATAATTTGAAACCAATAAAAGTATTTAGAATTCATCATAGTTTATTCTATATTTAACAAAAATCATGATTTGCTTTAGAGTGTTGATTCAACAGAATTTTTGTCCAACCAGCTTGGTGTTCATATGACAACAGTTTCAAATATTAAGAAGTTTAAGGTCGATGGGACTGTAGCCAACCTTCCTAGACGTTCCTGCAAGAGGAAAATCAACCCCAGAATGGGCAGAAGGATAATGAAAATGGTAAACTAAAATCCAAGGACAACTTCCAAAGAGGTATAAGCTGAACTTTAAGGTCACGGTCCATCAGTGTCTGATTGCTCCATCTATCACTTTCTGAATAACAGTGGGCTCAATGGAATAAAATCTAGGAGGACTCCACTTTTGAAAGTAAAACATAAAAAGCCAGACTGGGATCTGCTAAAATGCATATTGATAGGCCACAATGCTTCTGAGAGAATATCCTTTGGACAGATGAGACAAAACTGGAGCTTTTTGGTTATGGTTTGGGACTATTTTGCTTTCTCTGGCAAGGGATGTCTTGAGTTGTGCATGGAAGAAAGAAATCTTAAGATAATCAGGACACTCTGGAGTGAAGTTTACTACCCAGTGTCAGAAAGCTGTGTTTTAGCCACAGGTCATGGACCCTCCAACAGGATAATGACCCAAATCACACAGCTAAAAGCAACAATAAAACATTGGGCAATTCTGAAGTGGTCTTCTATGAGCCCTGATTGGAATCCTATCAAACATCTATAGAAAGAACTGAAATGTGCACTTCAAGTCGTAGGATAAGTGGGCCAGACTACCTGTGGATAGGTGCAGAAGTCTCACTGACAGCTCCAGGAATCACTCATTGGCAGTGATTCCAAAGGATTAGGTTAAGGGTCCCATCATATTTGTCCATGCCATTTTCATTTGTGTTGTTACTTGAAATATTCTGTTGAATCCAAATGTTTGTTAAATATGGAATAAACAAGGCATTTCAGAGACAACTGTGTGTTCTTTTATTGTGGAAGCGTACCAACAAATCTGCCCATATCTGTCTCCAGTATATAAAAATGACACTGGCTCTTATTCTGCCAGTCACTTAAAGAGATTGTTAAAATGCTCCTGTCAATAAAGGCATCAGTAGAATTGCCTCATGTACCGAGTACAGTAAAGTTCTTACATGCATGTCCAATCAACATACAGTATGCCAACTCTACCTGGCGCCATGATAAAGTGAATATCAATTGTTGTACTGAATATTTCAAATAATATTTGATTAAAAAAAGCTGGTAAAATATTTTCTAGCTTTAGCTCAGTGAAATAAACACTGCTTAACTTTTCTTACACAAAACATTCTTCTTTAGGTTTAAAATAAACAGTTTGATCATTGTGTGATTTTTATTAATCTAAGCATACACATTTTCATTTTTAACACTTTGATAGCCATAAATGTGTTTGGTAAAATGAGAAATACATACCAGGATTTCAGTACTTGAAGACAATAGCAAAGGGCCAAGCCTGTCAGATCATGCTTTAGTAACCCACAATAACTCAGGGCTTGTGCTCTGTAATTGCTAGTAAGCACGTTAGGGTCCATGGTGTTCTTTTTTCTTTCTTTTTTTAATAAGAACAGTGTGCCCAGGCTCAGAGGGCTGTAGGTGCGAGTGGTAGCATGGAGGAGCAGCTTTCAGGGGGTGTTAGGCAGTTGACTGGCCAGGCATTTATGTGTGACAGCCACACTGTTATCAATGATTAGAGCACCTGCATCTCCATTAGTTTAAAAGGAGTCTGTGCAGAACAGTGTGGAGAGAAGAGCGGAAAACGAACCAAAAGAAGGGTAGAATCAGGAGTGAGAGCCAGTACAGTAGAGAGGAGGCAGAGCAGTCAGTAGCCAAAAGAGGTGGATTGTCCGCTGCTGAAACAGCCCAGGGAAGCCTACCAGGGATTCAGTACATGCCAAGGGTGTGTAGGGGAAGATGAAGGTCCATCTCCAAGCATCACATCAGACACTGATGGAGGCATAATGAGATCCAGGGAGAGAAACCACAGCTGCTGACATCTCCGCTGGTTGCTGGACCAGTAGAGTGAGCTAAGTAGATGGGCAGAGAAAGGCACGCTGGGCTGAGCAGATATGAACCCAATGTCTGGACAGTTTTATACTTGGAATTTTAACTTATTTATTATTGGTTTAATCTCCACTGAAGAATGCCTGTTTTTTCATGGATTATTTTTTATTAAGATTTGCACTGCACTTTAATTATCGATGGACACTGTTTTAATAAATAAAAGCACTATTTGCACCATATTCTTGCCTGTTATGTGTCCTCATTACTCTTGCTCATTTTGGTACATGACTATTGATTGTCCTGGGTTTAAGAGGGACAAGATAGCTGCGGCCAATTCAGACCATTACAGTGTGCTATTTTTCTAAAAATTCTACCAGTTGATCTAATTAATGAATTTGAGAACAGCTTTGCATTTGTGTGAAACATCTATCCCAAACTTAAATATACCTACATCTACTTGTACTGTACCTGCTGAAACCACTGCCCAAGTTGCCTCTGTCCACTCTTGTGACCTCACATTTCTTTGTGGTCATTCAAAAAGAAAATTGTGTCTATCAAGTTATTTGTGAGCACTCCAGTCACTGATCTCGGGAAAAAGAGGTTAACAGCTTTCATTAGGCATCAGCTTCCACATGCCAGTTTTCCATACCCATGACCATGCTTATGCAAAATCCATCTTTGAAAGTAACAGATTGAAAATGCTTGGTAGAATTGAATTTTAAATATGGTGGAGAGGAAAACAAGTAAAAAAATTACATTTACAGAGTCAATGGAGAATGGCGTCATTAGTGATCATAACTTGCAAATATACTAGTGCTCCAATGTTAGTTCTGCCTTTCCTATAATGTTTCTGTCTACGATTCTACACTAGTAAAAATATATTCATAAAAAGGATGAAGTTAGGCACACTTTTTAACGGATATGCTCTAATTAGTTTAGATTTGTTTCTTCAAAGGGGTGAAACCAAAAAGTAATGCTGAATAAATATGAGAGAGGGGGTCCATTAGATGAGCTCATAGCTTATCCAGGTTCAGACTCTTGCTGAAAGTGACCATAAAAATGAATTAGGAGATTTCTGTAAGTGGACAGATTCACTGAAGAGTGAGTTGGGTAATTAGTTGTATCTGTGGCAATACTAGTACTACTTCTACTACCACTACTAGAGGAATAGAAATGTTTAAATTGCTCACAGCAATCAGTGACTTTGTGGAGTTTATACTTTCTCCACATGTTTAATTGTACTGTTTTTGTTATTGTTACTTTACAATTTTCTCTGTCCATGTTACACATTTCTGGTTCAGTGCCTACCCATGTTGGCCCGTTATGAGTGAGTGTGACTTCAGTGTGCTCTTCAATGAGTCGTCACCTTTTTCGGAGATGTCTTCTTCTGCCTAATGTTCAATGTCCCGGGGTGTTCACTAACAACAAGAGGTCCATTAATGTAAAAACTGAGCTTAGGAAATGAAAGGATGAATTGAGAATCAAATTATCTTGCTCTTGATTAATCTATACCTAGTTAGGAATTAAATAATGACACTTAAAATGATATGAAAAAAGGTGAGAGGTCAAATATACAGGCTACACATTATTTATTAAAGGTGCTTTTCATATTTTTCGTTTCATAAGACACACTTTTTTTCCCCCAAAAGTGGGTGGAAATGTCTGTGCATCTTATGGAGCAAATATTGTGTCACAGACTGTGATGTGTATTACCTGTCAAAAGTCGATATCCAGGGGTAGAGGGCGACAATCAGCAGTTAATGGCGACAAAACATACCGTTACATTACAGGCATTCCGACTCTCTGCTTGAAGTAATGTTAGACTCATTGGCTCGGCATATAATCCTTGCGTGTGTGTGAGTTATGAAATGTAAATAAATGTAAACAAAGGCAAGATGGCATCGACATCTCACGAGGGAGTGCAGAAAACAAAATACTCAACAGATGATGTTTTGTGCATTATCACTGAGTCGGACTCTGATTTTTTAGAATCTGATTTTGTTCAGAGTGATCGGGGGATCAAGCAAGAGAGTGAGGAAGTGGCATCAGCTGATCGGACACCAGCCGATTCCTCCCCAGCTGAGCGGATTCGTGCAGCCGATGCACCTACAGCAAGGTTTGTGTGGGAGGGATACCCAGACATTGATCCGTGGGAGCCAAACTGGCCACCGGACTTCACAAGACGTCATGGCTTGCTGTTGGACATGATAGATTACCAGCCGCTGGACTACTTCAGGCTGTTCTTTCCTGAGGATGCCTTTCAGCTAATGTCAGACGAGACATACGGGTATGCAGAGGAATTTTTTTGAATCGTGGGCTGCGCTTGCACCGCATTCTCATTTTTCAAAGTGGAAACCCACAACAAAAGATGAGATAAAGGGCTTTGTGGCATTACAAATAGAGATGGGACTAGACTGGTGATATAACTTCAGGGAGCATTGGTCCAAATGTGCTTTGTCCCCTGGTGGCTTTGGATAGGTTATGCCACATGATAGGTACGTGCTCCTGCAAAGTGATTGTGAGCAACTGAGCTTCATAAATTCTGACACTAGCGATGAGGAGTTCTTGGGGTCTCCAGAAAACTAGAAGAGTGCTTGAACCTTAAAGTCTCTCCTCATTTGTTAATGACAGTGATGATGGTTCTTAATACCGCTGTTGACTTTACATGGTTGAAATATTATTCTGCTATATTTTATTAAATATATTAGTACACCATTTGGTTCACAATATTTTTTTTGTTTTCCTCCTCTAAACCTAGGTACGTCTCATGGTCAGGTGCGTCTTATGGAGCAAAAAATACGGTAATTGTTGTTAATATTTTATTTAAAGCTCATATAGGTTGGCTTCAACAAACCATATTATTATCACTATTTTAAATTTATAATAATTCATATATAATACTGTCATTACTATTTTTACATCACTGACTAAAATAACTACAATAATTTATTTTTGTAAATTGGTTTTGACTAATGCTTGTTTCCCTGGGAACAAATGGATGCTTTACTAACCTTGTTTAATTTGTTTAGTTAGCAGTAATTTAATTAAAGCTCTAAAATTCATAATTAATATATTGAATAAAAGACAAATTGGCAAATTCAAATGTTTGTGGATGCTGCTATGTATGCATCATCCTGTCTTTCTCATTAGATGAATTAGCACATCAAGAGCCCACACATAAGAATGGCAGATTTTAAGATCATCTCAGACTCCAACTCTCTAGTGGGTTTTTCTTTCTCAATGTAGGCTTTGCTTTGTTTGTCTGACATATATAAACCCCACACATATTTTAAGGTGTAGTGACAATCAGAGCACAATGAAAAATTAGATAACACATTGGAAAAAGAAAGGACATTTAAAAATATCAGGAAGCCACCACAGAATAAATAAATATATTCTCAAGGGTTCAGCCTGAAACAGAAACATTTCTTAGTAGACAGACTTTAAATATAGCCAGTAAAGTTATCAGGTTAATTTACATGATCTCGTAATAGTATACCCTGTAAATTAAATCTTTAATCAAAACAATACTCTCTTTGCTTTACCATACTTTAACTGACATTTTAACAAATGTAGTCAAATTTAGATCCTTTAAGACATTCATTAGATATTAATGATTAAAGATTCCAGCTCAATTGTAGTGTTAGTCTGCAGACCACTGGAGGCATATTCATTGTTCATGACTGAATTTGACCTGATTTATCTATAAATTATGATCATGTATTGTGGATTAGGGATTATAATATGTACATTGATGTAAAAACGGACACTTTTAACAAAGGTTTTACTTATCTATCTATTAAATACAGCAGGCTTTTTCCTGATGGTAAATGGCCCGACTCACTGTCATAATCACACATTATTTATAATTGTTACTTACAAAGCTGAGATTCAAAATTTAAACATTTCACCACTAAATAAAGTTCTCTCTGATCGCTACTCAATTACATTTGATTTTGAAAACCTCAAACATAATTAAGGAACATCTAATTTTAATGTTTCTTTGAGAGAGGCCTTGGATACTGTAGCTCACCTTAAAACAAAAGTGATTAAAGTGCATGGAAACTCACCCTGGATTAATGAGAATACTTCAGCCCTTAAATTAGAGATTCAAAAAGTGGAGTGTAGAAAGAAAGCAGAAACCTACAGGTCTTCTGAACTGCATTGATAGACATTGGTATAAAGTATACAAAAGTCTCTCTCTCTTTGGCCTGCTCCAACTATTATTCTAGATTAGTAGATCCATCCATTATCCAACCCGTAATATCCTAACTACAGGGTCACGGGGGTCTGCTGGAGCCAATCCCAGCCAACACAGGGCTCAAGGCAGGAAACAAACCCCGGGCAGGACCGCAAGCCCACCACAGAGATTAGTAGATGACAACCGAAATAATATTTTTGAAGTGTTTACAACAGTTGCTAATCTAAGAAATGTGAATTCTGAACTGCAATGCCAAATACCTAAACCAGCGGTTCTCAAACTGGGGGGCACTGAAGCTGTATAAGGGGGGCGTCAAATAAATGAACAAGACATCAAAATTAATTTTTTATATTTTTATTTCAAAATTAAATTTGCAAGCATATAATCACAATGAATGCATTATAACTAAAATTAAAATAAAACATTTCTAAGGCATAGATCTAATGACTAATATGTGTCTGCTTTAAAGTACACAGCCTGTCCAGGTTTAGTTTGATATTTGAGATCGACACTCTGAGCTCCTTTTCTATTTGAAGTTTGTTTCTATGACGAGCGAAGCCCCTTCTGCTGCTTTTATAGTCGCGTATTTTCAATCCAGAAGGTTCGAGACGTATCGGTATCTGTCGCGAACATTCGGGTAACAGTAGATCAGGTGATAATGCAGTGTGAGTGCACCACATTGGTAGCATAGCCAATATTGCCAAATTGAGTTAAATAATTTACTGCATACTGGGTTATTTTCATGATACAACTAACAGTGGTATAATATTTGTCAGATGAAAATACGTTCGTTCTCGCGCAGATTGACTTCATTGGTATCCTCGTTTACAAGATTTTTAAAATTTAAAACATATTTAATAATTTCTTTACATAAAAAATAATTAAATAAGAATAAATAATTTATTCTTTGTTTTTGGGATTAGAATTACTACCAAAAACCACACAAAGCATTTTAACAGTTATTAAAGCACTTTAAAAAAAAATGCAAATATTTCATCATAGTTAGCCGAACAAATGCAAATCTTATGGAAGTAAAAACGATAGGATACCGCGACACCACACGAGTATCATACCTCTGTTAGTTGTATCATGGGTTATTCTCATCATCTTATATTATGCAGGGGGTGCAGAATTATTTCAGGTAGAAAGGGGGAGGGGGGCAAAATACGAAAGTCTGAGAACCGCTGACCTAAACCATTAGCAATGCAGATTTTAAGAACTTCTGTAAAGACAAAATCAACTATGTAAGAACCCAAATTTCAGTGTCACCTCATAAACTAAACTTGGCATTGTAAACCCTTGTCTGTTCTTGCGCACACCACTTTCAGTGATTGTAATTTAATAAAAGAACAGGAAGTCATAACTTTAACTTCTAAAATGATATCTACTACTTGTTCCCTAGACACAGTCCCAAACACAACTAGTGAAAAGCTCAATAGATATGCTTGTAGCACCCACTCTTAGCATTACTGGTAGTTCATTATTGAATGATGCAGTTCCTGATGTATTAAAAATGTCAGTCATCAGACTGTTATTCCCACGTATGCATAACAATTATTTAAGTCTCACACATGCATGCTTATGGGACACCTTTAGGGTCCTGTCAAGGTGAGTAGTGCCTCCCCATGTCACCAACTACCCACAATCCCAAGGGACCCAACTCAGAGGATACTTAATCCAACTCCCACTTCTCTCTCATAGCCCTGCCCCTTCTGGGCAAACAGCCATATGCAGTATCCTGGCCACCCAGAGGAAGTGCTTGTCACTTGATGACCAGAAATCAGAGGAGAAAGAAGTTGTGCAATCTATGAGGCAACCTCGAATGTTTATTATAAAGTCTAAAACAGGATGACCCAACTCTTGCATCTGTTTCTGCATTCTATTTCCACAACATGACAAACAATAAGTATTGCTGCTTTATAGATTTAGGTCCAAAACAAACATATTTGCATGTGTATTTCTTGTTATTGGCATTACTGTAACTGAAAGTAATAATCTGTGTTAAAAATAAATCTCTATATTTTATAAGTTCTTTAAAAATTTCATAAAATGTGAGACTTGTGAAAGTAAAATCTTTCCATTACTTCACAGCGGCAGCTACAAAACATAATGCAGATACAGTATATCTTCATAGTGAACTGCAAAGAAGAGAATCATCAACAGCTAAAAGAGGAAACAGGCATTTAGACATTTGCGATCGGATAAAGAATTAGCTATTTAAAATCCAACAGACTAGAAATTTTACAAAAGTGATTAAAAGACAGTAATGAATGAATTGTATTTTCTTGGGGATTTCTATAGACAAAAATTAAGAAGGAGAAATAAAATGTAATTTTGTTTCCTTTCATAAAGAAACGGGAGAAAGAGCACAATACTAACACAGATGTACATTTGTGCTACTTGTCTATTGTTCTTTGTCTGAATGTACATCCATCCATTATACAACCTGCTATATCCTAACTACAGGGTCATGGGGGTCTGCTGGAGCCAATCCCAGGGCACAAGGCAGGAAACAAACCCCGGGCAGGGCACACACATGGGACAATTTAGGATCACCAATGCATTTATCCTGCATATCTTTGGACTGTGGGAGGAAACTGAAGCACCCAGAGGAAACCCACACAGACATGGGGAGAACATGCAAACTCCAAGCAGGGAGGACCCGGGTCTCCTAACTGCGAGGCAGCAGCGCTACCCACTGAGCCACCGTTCCGCCCATCTGAATGTACAGTACCATCAAATATCCAACTCCTCTAACTCTAAACTTTTTTACTTAGTTTATTACAGCAAGCGTGTTTTTGAAATGCGTTGAAATATATTCTGTCACCACATTCAAACCACAAAACAGAGAGAATGATTCAATGATTTTTGACAGTTATATCAACTTTGTGTGTTGCTTTCACAGGTGTCACCATATTGTTTTTGGAAACAATGCCTGTTGCTCATCATGTCACTTGACAATGACACAGAGTATCATATCATTATGTTGCACTTTAAAAGTTATTCTAACTTTGGATCTTCCAAACTAAGACTTACTAAGACTTCTCTTATAAAAAGAAAACATGAGGGTTAATTAGGTGGCAACTTTGTTATGAATTCTGACATCTTATGGATTTTGGTTTGGTTTATGATATCAAATCAAAAAATTGAAAAATAAAAGCATTTCATGTATATTGATTTCAGCTTGTTCTCTCCACCACTCCATTGCATTACCCAAAAATATATTAATTTTTGCTAGTAATATTTACTTTTAAGATTCTCTATACACTTCCCTTTTTCTCACCTTCACAGCAGCCCATATTATCAAAGATAAATGATAAAGAAATGGAACTCACCACGGTGCCTCTTATTTAATGTACGGCTTTACTAATATTGATAATTAAACAATTGAACAGATTCAAGAGAAGAAGCGAGCCATTCTGGTAAATTTAAAAATTGTTACACAATGATCTACTTACTGTAGTTTTACTGCTTAGGGGTTTTATCCTAAAACATTTCAGAAACTGGGAACATAACTAGCAGGTAAGGAATGAAATAGGTCAGCCGACTTGTGTTTTCTATTATACAAAATGAAGTTATTCATTTTTAAGCAATCTCATTTATCATGGTGCCAGAGAGTAGCAATCTCTCAAAGGTCAGATCAGCAAGTAAAGCTCTAGCCGTAGAGTTTGTCAGACTTGTGGACTGCTGTTGCTGATCTCATCAGTTTACATGAGTGAAAATTGCTGGGCTTGTCAAATTTAGCAACTGTAAACAGCACAGCCCTGCTCACCCCTTTTTGTGACAGCCAATAATGTGCTGCGTGACAGAGCTGGCGTTGTACAAAGGGTTAACGGGTACGGCAAGTTCAGAAGCCTTTTTTTTTCTTTTTTTCCATTCTGTTGTGGTAAGTTAGCTTCTCTTTGTGACACCCAAAAGACTTGTATTCCTTTTTCCTTGTGGTTGCATTATATGCATTGTACCTGTGGGTGATCATTCATTGATTGTCAGCTTTCATGTATACAGGCAAGCCCTTAAAACTGAAGACAAAATCAGCTAATTTGATTCTATGACAGGAAGTCATGGACTAGTTGGACTGAGTCACATTAGGTGACTCCGATTCACGGCAACAGGTCACAGACTGAAAATCTCTGAAAAAGTCATGTAATGTCCTTACTACAGTATATGCAACAATACTACTGCTACTACTACTACTACTGTTACTACTACCACAACCTCCTTAGGTATTGTGATGCTTCTGCTGGGATATCTAGGAGTAATAATTCTAAAATCGTTTGAAAAATGATCCATGCATTAATTTATTAATTCGTCTTCTAAACCTGAATATGTCAGTTCAGTTTTGTGAGCAGCTGGAACTCAACAACAGTACTAGATAGATAGATAGATAGATAGATAGATAGATAGATAGATAGATAGATAGATAGATAGATAGATACTTTATTAATCCTCAAGGGGAAATTCACATACTCCAGCAGGAGCTACTGATAAAAACAATGTGAATTAAAGAGTGATAAAAATGCAATGCAAGTTGAAAATGCAAGGTGGAGAGTGTGAGGCAGGTATAACAGTCTATAATCTTGTGTAGTGTTAACGTTTACCCCACTGGGTGGAACTGAAGAGTTGCATAGTGTGGGGGAGGAACGATCTCCTCAGTCTGTCAGTGGAGCAGGATGGTGACAGCAGTCTGTCGCTGAAGCTGCTCCTCTGTCTGGACATGATCCTGTTCAGTAGATGCAGTGGATTCTCCATGATTGACAGGAGCCTGCTCAGTGCCTGTCGCTCTGCCACAGATGTCAAACTGTCCAGCTCTGTGCCTACAACAGAGCCTGCCTTCCTCACCAGTTTGTCCAGGCGTGAGGTGTCCCTCTTCTTTATGCTCACCACCGCATAGAAGAGGGCACTCGCCACAACCGTCTGACAGAAAATCTGCAGCATCTTATTGCAAATGTTGAAGGATGCCAGTCTTCTAAGGAAGTATAGTCGGCTCTGACCTTTCTTACACAGAGAATCAGTATTGGCAGTCCAGTCCAGTTTATCATCCATCTGCACTCCCAGGTATTTATAGGTTTCTCACCCTCTGCACACAGTCACCTCTGATGATCACGGGGTCTGGGAGGAGCATGGGCCTCCTAATATCCACCACCAGCTCCTTGAGACGCACCATTTAACAAAGTCCTTGATTAGGTTCCTATACTCCTCCTCCTGCCCACTACTGATGCAGCCCACGATAGCAGTGGCGTCAGCGAACTTTTGCACGTAGCAGGACACCGAGTTGTATTGGAAGTCTGATGTATATAGGCTGAACAGAACTGGAGAAAGCACAGTCCTCTGCGGCGCTCTTGTGCTGCTGACCACAATGTCAGACCTGCAGTTCCTGAGATGCACATACTGAGGTCTGTCTGTAAGATAGTCCACGATCCATGCCACCAGGTGTGAGTCTACTCCCATCTCCGTCAGCTTGTCCCTAACGAGCCGAGGTTGGATGGTGTTGAAGGCGCTAGAGAAGTCCAAAAACTTAATTCTTACTGCACCACTGCCTCTGTCCAAGTGGGAGAGGGATCGGTGTAGCATATAGATGATGGCATCCTCTGCTCCCACCTTTTCCTGGCATGCGAACTGCAGAGGGTCGAGGGCGTGGTGGACCTGTGGCCTCATTTGGTGAAGCAGCAGCCGCTCGATGGTCTTCATCACATGTGATGTCAGAGCAACAGGCCGGAAGTCATTCAGCTCACCAGGACATGACACCTTTGGGACTGGGGTGATGCAAGATGTTTTCTAAAGCCTCGGGACTCTCCCCTGTTCCAGGCTCAGGTTGAAGATGCGCTGTGGAGGACTCCCCAGCTACAACGCACAGGCCTTCAACAATCATGGCGATACTCCATCTGGACCCACTGCTTTGCTGGTACAAAGTCTCCTCAACTCTCTGCTTACCTGGGCTGCTGTAATTGCGGGTGGGGGGAAACTCTCTCCTATGCTGGTATCAGCAGAAAGATGGTGGAGGACACAGTACTCTGAGGTGAGAGTGGGTTAGGATGGTCAAACCTGTTAAAGAAGTTGTTAATCAGGTTTGCTCACTCCATGTCCTCTCGATGGTGGCAACTTGCTTTGAGCTGCAGCCAGTGATGATCTTCATCCCATCCCACACTTCCTTCATGCTGTTATTCTGCAACTTCTGCTCCAGCTTTCTCCTGTACTGCTCCTTCGCTGCCCTGAGCTGGACTCGGAGTTCCTTCTGCATGCGCTTTAGCTCATGCTGATCACCGCCTTCAATAGCACTTCAATAACATGTCATTATTAATATTAAATGCAAAAAGTTTCTACTTTGGGTATAAGTTCAACATTTCTTGCCTCCGTTTTCCTTTCATCCTACACTTCCCAGATCTTTGTAGGCACAGAACACACATGAAATGGATGTGTTCCAAATAACGATATACTGTATTATTTACCCTATACAACTCCAGGCACCACGCAGATAAGGAGCCTTGGCTTGAGCTGATCTCCGTTAAGGCAGGAGGTGGGACAGAAGGCTACTTGCTGCTTGTGCTGATCGACAAATTTACAAAACAAAGGACGCTGATGGAAAGGTGCAAAGGGATTTAAGGTGGGCCGAGATTGCAAGTTTTTTCGTAGGCTTCAGGGATTCTAGTGTTAAGTCTAGTGTAAGACTAAAATAAGCAGTTATGGGTGGGGAATCTTAACAAGCAAGGCCATTAAAATGAGGCATAAAAAGCTGATGGAACAACAAGAGCCTTAATTGACATTTCATGAAGAATTCAGGTGGGAACAAAAACCTGCAGGCAATATAGCCCCCCAGGACTGACTTTGCAGACCCCTGAACTCAAGCACATTTAGAAAAAATAAGAATGTGTAAATGAAAATGTCAAGCTATTCTTTTTCAATTCTGGCATGTATTTGCCTTCCTACTTGATAAAACTGGAAGAAAATTTAAACAAAACTAAATAAAGATTGTAAGAAATATAGATTCTGCCTATCAAGTTATTGTGTAAGATTCACTAATAATAATAAAATGTTGTGCATTTTCTCACCATTTAAAAGATATCTGCTTTACGCTTTCACACAGCAATAAAACTGTTGATAAAACTGAAACAATGGAAACATCACCTAAGAAGTCTGCGGCTGTGACATATGTCAGTTTTGTTTAGTTTGGTTCCATTTACACAAATATGATGGGACAAATGACAAGCAAGTGACAAACAAAGCATTCTTCATTCTGAAAAGTGACTTACATGGACAAAAGAGAGATCAAGAAAAGGGCATTTACCAGCTCAAGGTCTGAACAGGAGACGCCTAACCTCACATTGAGTCATGAATGACAAGTGCAGAAGGCATGTAGGTTCATTTTAATTCCATGTACAAATGTCTTTCTTTTGATTATTTTTATAATAGCACAGAACTCTCTCACCTAACGTTGCATCCTGCTATGCACAAAACTGCAGATGTTACACCAGATGTGACTTTACTGATTTGTTACACAGCTTAAGCATAACCTCTTTGAACTCACACTGTGTAAGCCATCCTCTAGCTTGTCTTTTCTAATTGTTTGTTTAAACTGTCTGGTTAAAGAAAGTGATGAGCCTGTTAGAACTCCCAAGCATCACTTCAAAATTTCAATTTGCAGCTTTAAAATGTTTTTCCTTTTATTACATAGCAAGTAGTTTTCCTCAATGGTTATATATTTACACTGTACACATGGATGAGTGCATTTCTTACTGGTTTTTGTGATTCTTATCTTTTTAATTTTATTATTCTGCTTTTGGTCGGATGGCAATCCTACATTGTTTCTGGGATTTAAGATGGTATTATGTCACAAGTTGCTACACAATGTCTGTCTGTGTGTAACAGGGTGTTGGCCATTTTTTTCCACTATAAGAAATTTATGGAACAAAGAAAGAATCATTAACATTTTGGGTTAGTTCAGAATTGGTGCAATTCTTTATACATGTTAGCCATTATAGCCGGTCACTTCAAGTTGAGCGAACGCTGGCGTCAATGGTCGCTGCTGCTCTCCGGTAACTTTTTAACTTTTTTACAATTAACTTACAATCTAATGGACTAAGCAGCTGTTTTCATTTTCATTACGGTCAGATTTATCGTTGAGTTTTATTTTTCAATCATTTAAAGCTAGACTGATTTCTAGCTTGACTGCTGATTTGGCTGTGTATGGACTATTCTTAGGTCTATCCCTGATTTGAAACTTACGTGGCTTTGTTCTCTGGACATCTGAGTTGTCTGCGTCTTCACTTAACATGTGGACTGGTAGGATATTTATTTGGTTCATGTTTGTTTGGTCCCTCCTGTCGCTTGCTATCCTACCTGCAACAGGCCTGCTTCAGTACTCAGCTGCTGAGCTTCTCTGACTGTGCTTCCACCTGTCCGAGCCTCCGATGACTGGCCTGTATCTCCACCTAGATATCGTATTCCTCCCCCGTCGGAGATGCATCCACCATCATGGGTCCCGCCGGAGTATCCAAGCTGACAGTTCGAAAATAATAAACTCCATTTGGTCCAGTTCTCGACGTCCTCCACATAATTTAGGCATCTCTAAGGCCGCTCTCAGTTTGTTCAGCTTAAATCTTTCACATTCCAACCCACCGCTGTTACTTCAGCTCTGTCCTGGGGCCCCTCCTTTTCATTATTTACCTCCTTCCCCTTGGTAATATCTTTCGTAAATATAACGTTAGCTTCCACTGTTTTGCTGATAACACCCAGCTCTATCTCACTAGCAAACCTACTGCTTCCTTTCCACCCTCCTCACTTATTGATTGCTTAGCAGAAATCAAATCCCGGTTTTCTTAAAATTTTCTTAAATTAAACAGTGACAAAACTGAGGTTCTCCTCATTGGTACAAAATCAACATTATGCAAAACTGATCATTTTTAATTTGTTATTGATAAATCTCCCCTTCCCCACATGTTAAGAGTCTGGGTGTCATCCTTGACAGTACTCTATCTTTTCAGTCCCACAACAATAACATCTCCCGGTCTGCATATTTCCACTTGCGTAACATTAATTGTATTCGCCCCTCCCTGACTCCGCACACCACTGCTATCCTCGTTCATAACCTTGTCACTTCTCATCTGGATTATTGCAATTCCCTTTTTTGTGGTCTTTCTCGCAAATCTCTTTATAAGCTTCAACTTGTCCAGAATTCAGCTGCCCGCATCATTACTTGAACCTCCTCTATTCCCCACATCACTCCCGTTTTGCAGCAGCTTCACTGGCTTCCAGTTCAGTTCTGAATTCAATTCAAAATTCCCCTACTAACTTTTAAGGCTATCCACAACCTTGCCCCTCCATATCTGTCTGATCTCCTCCATGTTGCCATTCCCTTCTGCACCCTTAGATCCTCTTCTTCCAACCACTTTACTGTCCTCTTCATCCATCTTACCACCATGGGGAGTAAAGCATTCAGATGCTCTGCTTGCCAGCTCTGGAACTCACTACCATCTGAGCTTAGAAATATTGAATCATTTTCACTTTTCAAATCTAAACTTAAAACTCATTTGTTTAAGACTGCTTTTTCAATTTGATTACAATTGCTCTATCTGATTTTAACTTCTGTATTTTACTTTTGTTTATAATCTGTGTTTTGTCTATTGTTCGGTGTCCTTGAGTGTTTAGAAAGGTGCCCACAAATAAATAAAATGTATTATTATTACTCTATTATTACTATATTTGCTCCTTTTGACTGTGCTGTTGCATTTTCATTTTACCACTCTTTGAGCACATTTTTTCTGTCATTTTTTTTTTCATATATTTTAAACACAGTGTTGTGCCAGTTGTGGTTTAGTTAATATAGCCACCCTTTATCTTCATCGTCATCTGGGTTTTTACCTGTGTGTACTGTTTATGTGTCCTGTTGTCTTTGGTTGCCTTTCAGTATGTTAAGAATTAGAGAACCCATTTGCCCTGCTTAATTTTGTTTCCTTTAGATCTTTTTTTATTTCAGTTCAGTTGTAATTTTAATAACTTATAAGCTACATTTTCAAGCTTTATTTGCAGGTATGTTTTTCCTCTCCTGATATTTTTTTCTTTTATATTTAAGTGTCTCACACTGTGGGTGGATTATACTATAGGCTGCTAAGAGAATTTGCCTGGTTGCTAACTACTGCCTTAACAGAGGCACCATGAATCACATCACAAAGATTCAATTATAAATTTCAGCACCACACTTGTAGTCCTTTGCCCGAGATTACTGATCTGACCTGGGAACAATAATGAGTTAGCTTCTGGAATTCTGTTTTAAAATTCATAGTTTTCTTGTCTTAACTCAATTCTGTGTCTTAGCATTTTGACTTGCAGTTCTTGTCCAACAAAGATAATGGCTTAGCCTATTGATTTTCATTACAAATCAGTCTTTTGAGAAGCCTGTTTAATTTTTATTTGTTTCTTTGTTAAAAGACCCACTTTGCGTTTTTTTGACCGTCGTGACACTTGCCTATCACTTTTAAGATTTATGGTGACTCTTATATTTATGTGTATACAGGGTGAGTCAAAATTATGTTAACATTTGAATGGCGGAAACAATTTATTCACAAAACATACTTCATGTGTGCAAGATGATTTACAGGAATGTCTCAGCCTGTTTGCCATCATGTTCAACATATGTACCATATCAAACAGAGTCATGGGGGTCTGCTGGAGCCAATCGCAGCCAGCACAGGGCGCAAGGCATGAATAAAGGACACACACACACACACACCCACACCAGGGACAATTTAGGATCACCAATGCACCTAACCTGCATGCCTTTGGACTGTGGGAGGAAACCAGAGCACCCGGAGGAAACCCACACAGACACGGGGAGAACATGGAAACTCCACGCAAGGAGGACCCGGGAAGTGAACCCAGGCCTCCTTATTGCTACGCACTGCGCCACCATGCCGCCCCCATTTACCATATGTGGCACATTAATTGTCCACAAAAATTGTATATAAGTATATACATCGCAGTACCTAGAGTGTTAACATAATTTTGATTTATCCTGTACTTTATGTGTTTGTGTGTGCGTGTGTGTGTGTGTGTGTGCGTGCTTTGGTCAGGGCAGCACTTTCATGTATTTTTTTTTAACATTATAAAACAATCATACTGTAATGATCGTGCTAGAGATGCAGAGGGTCATGTGGCTAGACAGCTACTGAACACTGTGCTTTCAGAAGGTGCAGTTCAATATACAAATGAAACATAAGAGTAAGAGGAGGAACTCCCAGGAAAAAGAGTGGAAGGAGTGCAAGAGGCGGGTTTGAATGTGGAAGGTGCTGGAACAGAAGCACTTTTGCT
>JANRMT010062820.1:1493241-1507081 GCA_026402145.1 Polypterus bichir lapradei
TATATATATATATATATATATATATATATATATATATATTATGGAAACATACCGGAATGAGTCACTGCAAAGTAAATGGGTACCAGCAGAGGGAATCAAAACTGTTAAAATCAAATAGGGTTTTCCAAAAAGAACTGGCTTTTCTGAGATCAGTTTGTACCGGTGGAACTTCCGGTTGACTTTAAGTGACCTGTCTACTGCTGAGTATTTTGTTTTCATTACGAAAGTTTTTATCGTGAGAAGTTTTACCCATACCGGACAAATTTACTTGAAAGTGATTTCTGGCTGCAACCAGTGGAGACATTTATAATTATTTTGTGCGCATAAAATGCCACCTCCGACCTCTCCAATCTATTTGGGCTGCCTTTATTGTGACTGGAAGATTGCTAAACTAGGTGAGAGAATATTTGCTCTCCATCAGATCAGGGATGATGAGCAATTTCTTGACTCTGTATAGTTTGAACAGGTGCCATCACTGCAGTTGCCGGAGGTGAGCTTGACTCCATCATTCACTGATTTGGCCCAAACCTCACCATTCCTCACTCTGAGGACTCACCGTGCTCTGAGGCAATCATGGTCAAATCTACAGAACTCTGGCCCAAACTAGGAGCTTAAGACCAAGACATCAGCAAGTTCTACTCCATGGACATTGGTAGGACGGCGTAAGGGTGATAATGCTGCACCACCATCAGAAATTGCACTGGAAAATAGATTCAGCGTCCTGAGTGGACATAAATTTCCTTATTGGCTTCTTTCATTCTCATCCTCCGGCTCCAGCTCAGACTCAACTGCAAAGAATTAAGTCATCCATACAATTGGTATCTACAGGCAGCTGGAGACAGCAAGCAGGTACCTCCACACCTGAACGGCTGCCTGCGCAGTGTAGCTCTCAGGCTACAGGCTGGGCATTGATGCTGCCACGGTGTCCCCAGCCTTCAGGTAGACTTCCGAAGACGCTGTTAATCGGCGACTCCATAATTAGGTAATTGAAATCAAAGTAGATTATAACTCTCTGTTTTCCCGGTCCCAGAGTATATGACATAATGTTCTGCTCAGAGTACTGGTAACCAAATATGCTTTTTTTTAACAAAGGTGGTTGACGATTTTAACTAACTTTTTGAGATTTTGAAAATGACTAATAAAAAACATGTTTATTTCAGGTACTATTTCATAGCACTATATTGTGGGTACGGTCGTTTTATGAGGTTTCTTAGTTTACACGAATGATTCCTGAAGTAAAATGATGAATTTTTGTTTTATTGACAATTTTAACCTTTTTTGGTAATGTGGCATGTTTTTTAAAAATGACGGGATTCGTCCTAGTAGGTTAAGTTCTCACATATTGCTCAATAACATTCTACACAGCCCTACTAATGGTTCACATACATGACTGCCCACTATTAACAGGTACCTCTCACAACATTATTCCATCCCTTTTTTCATCAGTAAAAGATTTCCCAAATTACCTTCTGTTTTGAGTGGTGGAGCAAATGCTACAAATCTCTGCACTAAAATGTTGTCTGAGCAGACTACACAAAAAACAAAGGAGTCTCCACCATCAGGTTTGCCCTATTAAATGCTCGATCTCTGTCAAACAAGACTTTCATTTTAAATGACCATTTTACATCTCATCATTTGGATTTTATATTTGTTAGTGAGACCTTGCTTAATGTTTGGAACCTCACCTCACTTGATGATCTCCGTCCTCCCCTGTTGCAGCTTCTTAAATTCCCATAGGATTACTGATTGTGTAGGTGGCTTAGCCACCGTTTATTAAAACCGTTTTAAATAAGATTTTTGCCTGCTGATGTTTTTTTGAGGTGCAACTCATTGTAATTAATGTCACTGCCCCTGTCCTTTCTGCATTGATGTACAGACCACCTAAAACAACAATAATTTCATTCAAGAGTTTTCTGATCTTCTGTCATGTATGGCTTCTTGCTCTGATAGACTATTGATTGTAGGGGATTTTAACATCCATATTTGATGTCCATCAAAACCTATGGTGAACAAGTTTTTACGCCTTGTGGATTCTTTTAATCTGATCCAATTAATATCAGAGCCAACACATCAGAAGGGTGATACACTAGATCTTGTGTTCTCGTCTGATTTCTCTGTCTCTAAATTTGAAGGTATTACTTCTGGTGTCTCTGATCATTTTACGGTTACCTTTGAATTGTCATTATCTTGTCCCTCTCCCACCTTCTCCCAGTCCCATGCCAATGTCCCTGTCTTATCAATAAACTCTATCACATCCACTCATTTAACTTTTACATTTATGCTCGCTCACTTGCCTCACATCTCAGATTTCTTTCTCTCATGCACTGAGAAATTAGTCTCTCTTTTCAACTCATCTTGCTCCCATAATTTGTATTGTATAGCTCCTTTACAACTTATGAACTTAAAACTTAAAAAACCCAAGGTATTGAATGTTGTCACCCCCTGGTTGAATGACTTCACCCATGCTGTTAGAAGAGATTGCAGAAGGACATAGCGTAAATACAGAAGAGACAAACTTAAGGTCTCATTTGAAATTTTAAGAGGTTGTTTAAAGCTTTACCAAAGCTCTTTTAAAACAGCTAATACGCAAATTACACTAAATTTATCAAGACCTAAAATACTATTCAGCACAATTAACTCCATCTTAAATCCTCCTGCTGCTACTGCTGCTGTTATCTTTGCTTCTACTACTGGAACCTGTGAAAGGTTTTTGAATTTCTTCATTGACAATGTTAACAACATAAAATCTAGCATTTCACCTCCAGACACAGACCCCTTAGAGACACTGTCATCCAATCAGGTACCTCCAGCTACTGTATTTCAGCCAGTGTCCTCTGCCCAGCTCTCTGAGGTGGTCTCACACAAGAATGCCACTTACTGCCCCTTAGACATTATGCCTTCACATCTTTTTAAGGAAGTTTTTATTACAATCTGCCCCCTTTTTTGGCAATAATTAATAGCTCATTAACCAGTGGAGTAGTACCTTCCAGTTTTAAACATGCAATCGTGCAACCTCTAATAAAGAAACCTAGTCTAGATAAAAACTACAGGCCAATCTCCAAGCAACCATTTATTTCCAAATATTTGAAAAGGTTGTATTCTCCCAGATCTCCTCCTACTTGAACAAGTTTAACATCTTTGACAAATTCCAGTCTGGCTTTATACACAAGCAGAAGCACATTGAACTTAATCCTCTACCTGACAGGCATGATGTATTCCCCCTTTCAGGTGACTGTTAGTAACCTAGATGAAGCATTTTAAACCAGCTGCAGATGAGCTAAAGAGGACTGATGGATACAAATGTACAATAAATTACAGTAGTCTAGCCGACTAAAGATCAAAGCATAAATTACTGTCTCCGTGGTTTTAATTGATAGAAATAATTTATTTCTAGCTATATTTCTTAGATGGAAGAAACTATCTCTCTGTCAAATCTGATAGAAGAGTCAAAAATCACTCCAATCTTTTTTGCATTTGATTTAATATATGAGGAAGAGGCCCAAGGATGTTAGCAAAAGTGATAGTGACAGTAGAAGAGCCAAAGAGCAGCACTTCTATCTTGTTTTCATTTAGCTGGAGAAAACAGCTAGCATTTAATATCCTTCAGTCAATGCAGCAATTTAGTTATTGAGTGCTTATTACTTGGCTTCAGAGGTAGATACAGTTGTGTGTCATCCACATAGCAGTGAAATGCAATGTTATAACACTGACTAACTGAAAAAAGAGGGAGCATATACAGAACAAAGAACGTGGGAGCCAAAAGAAAAGAAAAGCCTTTCAATATTCACAGAAACAGATCTGTTATTAAAATAAGATTTGCCTACCAAATGCTCCAAATCATTTAACAAGATGATCTGGTCAATCGTATCAGTAGCAGTACTTAGATTTAGTAGGGTCTGATAGGCACAGCCCCCAGCATGAACTACCAATAAATGATGTTTGTTAAGGAAAGCCAGGAGCTGTAAATGGACAGCCTTTTCCTTGATTTTAGCTAAAAAAAGGTAGCTTGAATGGTGAAAATTTATTTGAGCTGATGGATCAAGAAACAGACTGGACAACAGCAGTTTTGAGGCTGGTTGTTACAATACCCGACATTAACCAGAAGTTTATTATGGAGAAAATGCTTGGATCAATCATGTCTAAAGCCAGGAAACATACTATCCAAAGCCCAGAATGACAATTTCAAATTAAAATTATCTCTCTCAGGTCAGAGAGAGATAATAATTGAAAATAACTAAAAATATCAGAGTGCATGGGAGCAAATGTTGAATCAAAGCATTAGGGGATAATGAGAGACCTAATAGCATCAATATTACCAATAATAAAATAATGTATAAATCTTTCACAGATGGTGCAGGATCTCAAAGGACACCTGGAGCTTGTCTTTCTTCCATTTTCACTCAGCTTTTCTACACTCCTGCCTAAGAGAGTAAGCTGTCTGGTTTAGCCAAGACTGGGCTCTGGACTTAAGAGTGTCTGTTTCTTAAAGAGGATATCACATTTAGAACAGAAGAAGAGCAGGAACTGAAATGTGAAAGCAGCTCCTCTGGGTTGGATGCACGGGAAGCTACCTCAGTAGTACAGGGAGGAGGAGCAGCTATGTAGGCATCACAAAAACCTCTGGCCTTTGTGGGCTTAATAGCACGAGTGTAACAAACAGATTCAGAGATTCTAGGGAGTTTCCAGGGCAAGGTGGCATTACATAAAACATGCCAGCGATCTCTGAGACAACCACAGTAGATTTCTTCATCCAAAACAGAAAAGTCAAAAGATAACATCAGATTAAGCATAAGACACTACTGATGTGTAGCACTGGTCACAGACTGAACCAAATTAAAACAATAAGTCGACAATAAGTAAAAACCCTTTAGCTATTGGTTTAGTGGGGCAGCAGATGTGGATATTAAAACCACTTACATTTAATATCTGATCATAAATGTACACAATTGAGGATAGAAACAAAGAAAAAACAATAGAATTTTTTTAAAAATATCCAGTACAGGGTGGTCTAGATCTAATTATGCAATTTTCATTATGCTATAACTTATTAAGTTTATTACTCTGAGCCTGTATCCAACTGAATGGAGGACAAGTCGGACATTACAAGGAAAATCAGTGAATTAATTCAATGTAAGTCCATTTTCGTTTATTATAAGATATTTCGAACAATTCTTTTGTCTTGTATTGTTTTCCTGCATTGCATTAAAAGTTGCATAATTAGATCTGGACCACCCTATACATGTTAAAACTTGAATGCGTATTCAGTAGATAAAATAGGGCTAGTGATGACAACTTAATTTCTGACAACCGCACCTCAAAACTGAAAACTGCTCAAGTAGCAAAGATTAGCAGGTATAAATATTCCTAAAAATCACCAACAGGTCCCCAACCCACTTTACAGTCCTTGGGAAACTGAAGTACAGTAGTCACAACCTGGCGGAGAAAGTTCAACAAGCGGTCTAATCTCTCCCAGTTTGATTCAAGATTTGGCCACAAAGGAGAAATCTGAACAGCGTAAGGCAAAGCAATTATTGAGAATAAAACTTTTTGTTTGATGCTAATCATACATTTACTAGGGCCATCCTTAATGGTGCAGGTTCAACAGTCAGTGATGTTGCTGGTGATGGTGTACAGAGATTGCGGAAATTCACCTAAGTAGAGGAGCAGCATGACTGAGCAAAACTGAGAAACCCAGAAAAAGTTCACTGAAGTTCTAGAAAATGTCTCCAGAAGTGCTAGCCAAAGCAGGGATACCTAGGCTGTAATGCACATCGAGGAATAGACCAACAGTGCCCTACGTTGTCTTTCATAATCCGTAGAACAAGGTAACAAATGAGTTATATACACTCTCCCACTATTCTGCCCATGAGAGATGATGTTAGAACAATAGAACAATTATAACAAGAACAGGCCATTCAGTCCAACAAGACTGTCCATCCTCTTCAGGTAGATTGTCCAAAATAACATCAAATCAAACTTTTACCACACTACTTCGTAATTTATTCCATGGGTTTTTCATGTGAAGAAAAAGTTTGTAACATTTGCGTGAAATCTGTCCTTATCAAGTTCAGAACTGTGTCCCTGTGTTCTTGTTGAACCCATATTAAAGTAACATACTTCACTCTCTGTACTAGTTCCTTTCATAATTTTAAACACTTTGACCATGTCACCTCTTAATCTCTGTTTGTTAAAACTGAAAAGATTTCACTCCTTCAATTTCTCCTCATAGCTCATACCTTTTAGTCCTGGAATCAGCTTGGTCGCACTCTTCTCTGGACTTTCTTTTTTATAATATGGAGAGAAAAACTATGCACAGTACACCAAGTGATATTTCATAATCTTAATAAAAGGATGTGTCTGTGTGTCCATCCATTGATATATCTCTGTCATTCCAATTGATGGTACATCACAAACATTGTAATTACAACTGTCATTAATTTTAGAATCTACACTTACTCAGAAAAAACATAACAGTAAAAAAAAGTGTAACACTGTTTTGAGTCTGTTTTCAATCTCAAGATCAGCATCCATGGTGCATCATTACCCATGTGAGATTAGTTATTGATAAAGGAACAGTGTCCAAAACATGTAGGAAGAAAAGAACAGGGTTTGACTTCTGCTGCTACAGGAAGAAGGACATTGACCTTCAATTCAACTACTAAACTGATATCAAGAGGTACACTCTAGATTTGAGGATCGTCAGTACTGTTGGCTCCTAGATTTGGGGCTCAAGATACAACTATCTGTATCTTGGTGGACTACAAGATGTCCTCCTTCTCTAGACATTAACACATGGGATAACCTTCATTTGAGAATGTTTTGTCTTGACACATTACTTTTCATAGGATTGACTTTGAGATTTTTGAAGATAAATGATGAATTTGACTCCTGGTTTATATAGTTGAGGTGTGATTCTGATATTGGTACATGGGACTACGTATTGAGGATATAGATATTTATAGTATATTGGTGGATTATCTTTTCTTTCAATTGGCCATTTGAATCTAGCTATATAAACAAAACGTATTGATGTGTTAGATATACACTATAGGTTTGAAAACAGCATCACAAACAAAAACACTGCTTTTATGAATTCCATACCAAATAGCATAAAATTGAGACATATGCACTGCATGGTGCACTGCAGATGTTAACATTTATATATACATTATATAAACTGCTCAAAAAAATTAAAGGAACACTTTGAAAACACATCAGATCTCGACAGGAAAAAAAACCCTGCTGGATATCTATACTGATATGGACTGGGTAATGTGTTAGGAACGAAAGGATGCCACATCATTTCATGGAAATGAAAATTATTAACCTACAGAGGGCTGAATTCAAAGACACCCCAAAAATCAAAGTGAAAAAATGATGCGGCAGGCTAGTCCATTTTGCCAAAATTTCATTGCAGCAACTCCAAATCGTACTCAGTAGTTTGTATGGTCCCCACGTGCTTGTATACATGCCTGACAATGTCCCGGGGGGGACGGCATGCTCCTAATGAAACTATGGATGGTGTCCTGGACTAGAGCACCACTAGGCTCTTGGACAGTCTGAGGTGCAACCTGTTGGCGTTGGATAGACCAAAACATAATGTCAGGTGAGCATGGGGACAAGTCAATCGTATCAATTCCTTCATCCTCCAGGAACTGTCTGCATACTCTCACCGTGTGAGGCCGGGCATTGTTGTGCACCAGGAGGAACCCAGGACCCACTGCACCAGCATAGGGTCTGACAATGGGTCCAAGGATTTCAACCCAATACTGTACATAATGGCAGTCAAGGTGCCGTTGTCTAGCCTGTAGAGATCTGTATGTCCCTCTATGGATATGCCCCCCCAGACCATCACTGACCCACTACCAAACCGGTCATGAATAACAATGTTATAGGCAACTTAACGTTCTCCACGGCTTCTCCAGACCCTTTCACGTCTGTCACATGTGCTCAGGGTGAACCTGCTCTCATCTGTGAAAAGCACAGGGCACCAGTGGTGGACCTGGCAATTCTGGTATTCTGTGGCAAATGCCAATCGAGCTCCACAGTGCCAGGCAGTGAGCACAGTGCCCACTAGAGGACATCAGGCTCTCAGGCCACTCTCATGAAATCTGTTTCTAATTGTTTGGTCAGAGTCATTCACACCAGTGGGCTCATGGAGGTCATTTTGTAGGGCTCTGGCAGTGCTCATCCTGTTCCTCCTTGCCCAAAGGAGCAGATACCGGTCCTGCTGATGGGTTAAGGACCTTCTACGGTCCTGTCCAGCTCTCCTAGAGTAACTGCCTGTCTCCTGGAATCTCCTCCATGCCTTTGAGACTGTGCTGGGAGACACAGCAAACCTTTTGGCAATGGCACTTATTGATGTGACATCCTGGAGAAGTTGGACTACCTCTGTAGGGTCCAGGTATCACCTCATGCTACCAGTAGTGACACTGACCATAGCCAAATGCAAAACTAATGAAACAACAGTCAGAAAAGATGAGGAAGGAAAAATGTCAGTGGCAACCACCTGTTAAACCATTCCTGTTTTGGGTGTCGTCTCATTGTTGCCCCTCGAGTGTACCTGTTGTTAATTTCATTAACACCAAAGCAGCTGAAAATGATTAACAACACTCTCTGTTACTTAACTGACCAGATCAATAGCCCAGAAGTTTCATTGACTTGATGCTGTACTCTGATTAAAAAGTGTTCGTTTAATTTTTGCTCCCTGTTGCTGCACTTGTTGGAATTAATTTGCAATTTTGGCAGGCTTGTGTTTTTTAGGCTTTTTTGTGGGAGGCTTTGAAGCTATTCATTTACATGATGGAATGCCAGCTACTTCAGTTGGCGATTCATTCCCAGGCTGATACAGCTTGTCAGTGCCGTGACATCGTAGGTAACAGTAAGCTACTGCTGTGAGCATCCACCTACTACTCAAATATTTTCATTTCTAAAGCAGTTGTGCAGCCAGTGACAAAAACACAAGTGGCTGAGTAAGGATGTTGAGTGCTGCCCTATCATGCGGTGCACCAAAGGTGTTTAATGCTGAATTTGTGTGACGTTATCTGTTTGTTATATGTGGGTACGTGAACATCTTTGAGTGGGGCTGGTGTATCTCCCAGGTTTGTCTCTTGACTGTGTTCTTTCAGCTGAACTTACCCTGCAAACATTGTTCCAGGCCCTGGCCTCAGTTTTGAGACTCTCCCTTAATGGCTGCTCCTGTGATCAAGCAGGTCTGTGGAGCATAAACCACAATCCCAAAAGTGAACAGAATCCCAATCTGAAATCTAAAGAGTGGATGAAATACAGAGCACAGAGCTCAAAAAATCCAGAAATTCCAAAAAAAAAAGCAATAACAGACCACACCACGAGTGTATTCAGAATGAGCCACAAGGGATTGTGGGTTTTCCTAGCTTTTATAGTACTGAGGGCAGTCCCTTGACAGTGACGGGCAGGTGGCCTCTAGGGGGACCATCCACAACACGCACAGAACATAAAAGGAGATACACAGATACATAGAAACTAAATGACCAACAATATTAACATAATTGAATCAAAAATGAACAAAACAGACATAGAAATGGCATTTGGACCCTGGTGGGAAAATGATACTTTCCAGCTCTCACTGCCACTGCCAAGTCCACAGACCCCTCTTGCTTACCAATAATGGTCATCGTGCATCTTATGACTGTCCCTTCAGTTTCTGCTACTGCAGCTGCAACTTACCACTACCACTACTATTCCTGTTTTTGCCTCCTCTTTATTATGATTGCCATTCAATAGATTCTCCTTTAGCTCCGGTGTCCGTAAACACAAAACACTCACACACCATGCATGATCAAACTCCACCACATGTATAGCCAAAGACTGTTCTGGTCTTCAATCATGTTATGCTTTTTGTGAGGAAATCATGCATAGAGCAGCTTGCCATGTCTTGCCTCTGCTTGATTGGTTAATTTGAGTCCCAAAGACTCCACCTCCTGCAGTTTAGATTTTCTCTCTAATTTGCATATCATATCTCTAAGGCCGTCGATGCACCTTATCCAAGTCTAAAATTCCTGTACACAAATGGTGCTCTAAACTTTTAGCCAGCAATGGCCAAGTCGCTGCAGTTTATTATCTACCTGGACTGTGAAATGAGCATGATGCAGGGGCTTGAGTTTCTCAGTTACCTTGAGAATTATACCATTAGGAGCCTCATGCTAGTAGTGGGAAGAGCCTTGGCAAATTATTCATAGAGGAGACTCCAGACAAAGACAGTGCAAATTAGAACAATCTAGACGAGAACAGGCCATTCAGCCCAACAAAGCTCGCCACTCCTATCCACTTATCAAGTTGAGTTTTAAAAGACCATAAAGTCTTACTGTCTACCACACTACTTGGTAGCTTTTTCCAAATGTCTATCGTTCTTTGTGTAAAGAAAAACTTCCTAATGTTTGTGCGAAATTTACCCTTAACAAGTTTCCAACTGTGTCCCTGTGTTCTTGATGAACTCATTTTAAAATAACAGTCTCGATCCACTGTACTAATTCCCTTCATAATTTTAAATACTTCAATTATGTCACCTCTTAATCTTCTTTTGTTTAAACTGTGTAGGCTCAGCTCTTTTAATCTTTGCTCATAATGCAACCCTTATAGGCCTGGAATCAGCCTAGTCGCTCTTCTCTGGACCTTTTCTAGTGCTGCTATGTCCTTTTTGTAGTCTGGAGACCAAAACTGCTATCAGTACTCAAGATGAGGCCTCACCAGTGCATTATAAAGGTTGAGCAGAACCTCCTGTGACTTGTACTCCATACATCGTGCTATATATCCTAACATTCTGTTAGCCTACTTGATGGCTTCTGAACACTGTCAGGAAGTCGATAGTTTAGAGTCCACTATGACTCCTAAATCCTTCTCATAAGGTGTTCTCGATTTTCCGACCACCCATTGTGTATTCAAACCTAACATTTTTACTTCCTATGTGTAATACTTTACATTTACTGACATTAAATTTCATCTGCCACAAATCTGCCCAAGCCTGTATTCTCTCCTGTATTTTCTGTAATGATATAACAGATTCCAAATTATCTGCTAATCCACCTATCCTGGTGTCATCTGCAAACTTAACCAGCTTGTTACTTATACAGTAAACTCTCGTTTATAGCGGTTAATCCGTTCCAGACTCTACCACGATAAATGAATTTCCACGAAGTAGGATTCTTTATTTATAAATCGAATATTTTCATAGTTACAGAATGAAAAACCTGTTTACGACCTTCTAAATACGTTTTTTAACATTATTAGAGTCCTCTAGACATGAAATAACACCCTTTAGTCAAGAAAGACTAGTCATGACAAGAAAGAGATGACAGTTCTGTCTCACAATTAAAAGAATGCAAACATATCTTCCTCTTCAAAGGAGTGTGCGTCAGGAGCAGAGAATGTCAGAGAGAGAGAGAGAGACAGAGAGAAAGAAAAGCAAACAATCAAAAATCAATAGGGCTGTTCGTGCTTTTAAGTATGTGAAGCACCGCCAGACAAAGCAGCTGCAAGGAAGGGAGCAATGTAATGGTAGTCTTTCAGCATTTTTTAGAGGAGCGTCCGTATCCTCTAGGCCAGTGTGCGAACAGCCACTCTGCTCACCCTCTCCGTCAGGAGCAGAGAATGTCAGAGAGAGTGAGAGAGACAGAGAAAAGCAAACAATCAAAAATCAATACATGCTGTTCAGTCTTTCAAGTATGCGAAGCACCGCGCGGGAAGCATATCGTATATACAGTACAATACAGTTTATTTTTGTATAGCCCAAAATCACACAGGAAGTGCCGCAATGGGCTTTAACAGGTCCTGCCTCTTGACAGCCCCCCAGCCTTGACTCTCTAAGAAGACGAGGAAAAACTCCCCAAAAAAAAACAAAACCTTGTAGGGAAAAATGGAAGAAACATTGGGAAAGGCAGTTCAAAGAGAGACCCCTTTCCAGATAGGTTGGGCGTGCAGTGGGTGTCAAAAGAGGGGGGTCAATACAATACAATACAATACAATACACAGAACAGAACAAATCCTCAATACAGCATAAAAAAATTTTTTAGAAGTACGGAGCAGAATTTAACAATAGATGATATCACATAATAAGATTTGGATATTTTGAGAGTCCTGGAGACCTCATCCATCAAGCTGCCTCCCCATTTGGCCATTCCATGGCTGAAACAGTGCAAGGCCAGCCAATCCAATGAAAGGACCCCTCTTTCCCATGATTCCTGCGATCCTCCATCAGGGATGACTTTACCATAGGCAGGCAAACAACTTGGCAGGTGGGCCGTGGCACCAATTGCCACATTTGAGTGCCGAGAACAGAAACAGAATAGGTGAGGGTTAGTATTCAATTATAACTATCATGTTACTTATGTTTGAGTGCTAATGACTAACAACAGAGATGCAGTCTGTACAGTTAATCAGCAGCTCTAGTCAGGATATGCTAAACTGAAGTAGTGAGTCTTCAGCTGGGATTTAAAGGCTGAGACCGAAGGGGCATCTCTTATAGAAGCAGGCAGACCATTCCACAGTTTAGGGGCCCTGTAACTAAAAGCTCGACCTCCCACTGTTATTTTATTAATTCTTGGAATCATAAGCAGACCGGCATCTTGAGATCTTAATGTGCGCTTAGGTTTGTAAGTCATGATAAGTTCAGACAAGTAAGACGGACCTTGGCCATTTAATGCTTTATATGTTAAAAGGAGGATTTTGAAATCTGCCCCAAACTTAACCGGGAGCCAGTGTAAGGATTTAAGAACTGGAGTTATGTGTTCATATTTTCTTGTTCTTGTAATAATTCTTGCTGCTGCATTTTGGATTAACTGAAGGCTGTATAGAGAACAGTTTGAACAGCCAGTGAACACCGCATTGCAGTAGTCAATCCTACTAGAGATAAATGCATGAATTAATTTCTCAGAATCCTGTTTATTTAGAAAGCGCCTTAATTTCCTAACATTTTTAAGATGGAAGAAATATGTTTTGGACAACTTTGTAATATGCTTTTTAAATGACATGCTAGAGTCAAAGATAACTCCTAGATTTCGGGCTGATTCAGTAAATTAATTGGGATTCCAATTGAGTTAAATGATGACAAAATATTGTTGTGATCAGCGTCATTCCCTCCAACAATTTACATCTCTGTTTTATCTGTATTTAAAGACAAGTAGTTCTCATTCATCCACTCCTTTAATTTACTAACACAACTAATTAAAGACAAAATCTGAGAAACTTCATTTGATTTAAATGAAAGGTATAACTGGGTGTCATCTACATACGAGTAAAAATTAACATTATGTTTCCTAATGATAGATCCCAGTGGAAGCATGTAAAGTGAAAACAGTAAAGGTCCCAGTACTGAGCCCTGCGGGACACCATATTGAACTTCTGTGTGTAATGATGGAGTACTGTCAGCACATTTCTGTACATATTGGAATCGATTTGGTAAATAAGAACTAAACCAAGCGAGCACGGGGCCTGTAAGCCCAACATCATTTTCTAGCCTGTGCAGTAAAATAGAATGGTCAATGGTGTCAAATGCTGCACTTAAGTCTAACAACATAATTACAGTGGAGTTTCCTTCATCAGAGGATATCAGAATGTCATTTACAACACGTGTTAGTGCCGTTTCTTTACTATGACCAGTGCGAAAACCAGACTGGAATTTCTCAAATAAATTGTAATATGTAAGGAGTGACTGAAGCTGACTGGCAACTACATTTTCTAGTATTTTAGAGAGAAACGGTAAATTTGAAATAGGCCTATAATTATTTAATATGTGTGGGTCTAGGTCTGACTTTTTAAGTAATGGTTTAATGACTGACACTTTTAGTGTATCAGGTACTGTGCCATG
>JANRMT010062820.1:1507091-1545934 GCA_026402145.1 Polypterus bichir lapradei
ACTTCCTGCTCAGTTACAGGATTAAAATTATTAAAGTGCTGAATGCAATGTGAGACAGGGCCTGCTAAGCTAGTATTTGGTTTGTACTGTGAAGCAGAGATCTGGGATCTTATATTTTTAATTTTCTCATTGAAGAAGTTCATAAAGTCTGTACTGATAATATCTGTTGGTATTTTGCACTGTTGATCTGAATTCCCATTTGTTAATTTAGCCACTGTTCTAAACAGTACATGAGGATTTTTATTATTGCTATCTATTAATGTAGAATTGTATTCTGAGCGAGCTTTAAAGAGGGCTTTTTTATATTTATTAACACTCTCAGTCCATGCAATTTGAAAGACATGTAGCTTTGTTGTTCTCCATCTGCGCTCCAGTTTTCAACACTCTAATTTAAGAGCGCAAGTGTTTTCAATAAACCAGGGAGAGTTTCTACGTGCTTTGATCACTTTTGTTTTAAGGGGAGCCACTGTGTCCAGAACATCTCTCTAGGTCACATTATAATGTGATGTTAGCTGATCTAAATTGTATTCCACGTTTACATTTGATGTTAACTGATCTAAATGGTTTTCCACAGTTACACTCAACTTACACAAGGTATCTATAAATTTTGAAGCAGAATTACAATCTAGATGTCGCACTGTCTTTGTTTTAATCTGTGAGTGCGTTGGCAAGGGCAGGACTAAATCAAATGTAATTAAGTAGTGATTGGAAATAACTTCATTTAATGGAGTAATATTTAAATTTTGAATTTCAACTTTGTAAGTTATAATTAAATCTAATGTGTGGTTATGATTATGAGTTGAACCTTTGACAATCTGACAAAATCCTACTGAATTTAACAAATAAGTAAAACATTTGCTAAAAGTGTCAGTTTCCACATCAATGTGTACAATAAAATCCCCCATCAATACTACGTGATCATAATTTATAGCCAAATCAGATAAAAAGTTGCTAAATTCAGTCATGAACAATGACTATGGCCCTGGTGGTCTGTAGACTAGCACTATAATTGTGTTGGAATCTGTTTTAATATTTAAAATGAATGCCTCAAAAGATGTAAAGTTGCCTAAATTTTTAGAAGTGATTTGCATTTTGTTACAATGAATTATTCCAAGCCCTCCTCTTCGACCAGAATCTCTAGACTTATGAAGGAACGAGTATCCATCTGGTGATACCTCAGCTAGGGGAACAGTGTCATATTTACTAAGCCAAGTTTCAGTGAGAAGACACAGATCAGATTTTGTACTTAATATAATATCATTTACCACAGCTTTAGTGCCAAGAGAGCGAATGTTCAATAAACAGCATTTAAAACTGCATGGTTCTTTCTGAACTGGTGATATATTTTTTGTTTTAATTTGAAGTAAATTTCTATTACAGATGCCCCTGGTGGAGGGTCTGGTTTTATCCCTTGGTCTAATTATATAGCTTATTTTTTGGTTATCAATTAATTTAAGGTTTGTATCAAGACTAAATTTACTGGATGCCCCATGACAAGGGTTTTGGGCAACAGCTTCAGGAAAATAACAGGTGGGATAAACAACAGCCTGTGATTTAAGATCACATGACTGTGGCCTGGATGGTGCTCTAATCAGTCAACCAGGCAGTTTTGCTGCCATATTTTGGGATAATACATAAGATCCCCACCAGTTAGGATGAAGACCATCTCTTCTGAAAAATCCAGGCCTTTCCCAAAAATCATCCCACTTGTTCACAAACGCTATGCTTTTATTTGCATATAATATATCATTGAGGAGTTTTATTTAATACGTAATACGTGCTCTGATTGGGTAGCTTCTCAGTCATCCACCAATAGCGTCCCTTGTATGAAATCAACTGGGCAAACCAAATGAGGAAGCATGTACCATAAACTAAAAGACCAATTGTCCGCAGAAATCCGCGAACCAGCGGAAAATCCGTGATATATATTTAGATATGCTTACATATAAAATCCACGATGGAGTGAAGCCGCGAAAGTCGAAGTGCGATATAGCGAAGGATCACTGTATTCCTATCGAAATCATTTATATATATTAAAAATAGCAGCGGCCCTAGTCCTGACCTCTGTGGAATACCACTCTTAACATTGGCCAATCCTGAAGAGGTTCCTCACACCATCACCCTCTGCTTTCTGTGTCTGAGCCAATTCTGCACCCATCTAAAAAACATCACCCTGAAATCCCATTTCTTTTAGTTGAAAAAAGTGATATGAAAGTTAAAAAAGTTAAATTAAAGTTAATCAGATTTTAGTTTTTTCATGAATGCATGTGAATCAGTGACACCACTTATGTAAATTTTGGCTTCTAGGGAGCATATCAGCATCCCCAAACCCTAGGCACAATTGCACCACAACAGTTCTAGTTCAATTAAAGTGTTTTAATACCTTCTGTACAACACTGTTTTCTCATTTCTACTTCCTCTTCCTCGTCCAATTCTGACTCTGACTGCTGAGTCGAGAGGAGAGCTCATTCTTAACTCCAGACACAGGAGTACTTCTGGTACTCAGTCTATTATCCCCGGGAAGCATTTCCGTGTCTGGCACAACCCCAAGAGTCTTTGTGCCATCAGTATGTGGCATTCTGCCAGAGGCCCCAACAGAAACTAGCAGTACAAGCCCCTGGGACCACAACTCCCATGTTGCCCTACAGGTGACCATACTGGGGCTTTCCAGATGGGATGCTGCCACTCACTGTATGGGGGAATGCTCTTCCCATAGTAGGCAGTCACCTACTGTCCCGACGTTCCTGGTACACAAGCCCAATCTGTGTGTCCTTCCATGGTTGCTGGGATGCCAACTGCGGTGTAATTGCTGCTGCAGCATCTTCCTGTACCCCTTTCTTGGTACGGCAGGGTAATATCACTGCTCCCCAGTTGTCCTTCTTTTTAAATGGCCTTCTGGCCAGGTACGGGAGCAGGACCCAGCATGGACACCCGTTGGTCCCTCAGAACATTATAGACCCTTTAAGAAACTAAAAGAATCATTCAAGAACAAGAGCAGCCCCCAATCATGCAGCATCTACTTAACCTGACAATCTTTCTTCTGCTTCTCTATGGTTACCAAGGCTCAGACAGATTTTCAAGGACCTTCTATAGTAAAATCATATTGTATTAATATAGTAATGTCAATGCCAGTAGCAATTATACAGCTTCTTATATCATGTTAGAACAGTTTAAATGATTAAACATTTAAGTTAAAACAGTTTAAACTTTGATGGGTAGTGAACGGACACTGATTTCTTTCTTTTTGTAATGAAGACCAGTATAAGAGTAGAAGAAGATTTCTGCTTTGCCTAACATTTGATGTGCTGGTAATTTAAACATTAGCCTGTAATTATACTTTTAGTTGTTTCTGCATGAAGCCTTTTATTGGAATAAATGGGAATGAGTTTGGCATAAACAGGTATGGTAAATGAAAACATGAAAGAATATTTGACCGTTTCCTAACCTTCAACACCAGCACATCCTGAGACAATTGAACAAAAGCATTAATAAAATGATGTATGTGAATTGGGAAAAAAAGAAGATGCATGTGGTGTGCCTGTGATGCTCTGTGTTGTGGTGGTATGAGAAGCCATGTAATATGCCGAGCACCCTAAATAAACCTGATCAAAAGCAGAGCACCACCCTTTTCTTACTTGAATGTCAAGAAACCTTATCTTTCAGTGCACAGTTTGGGCCCAGCTATTGAAAGCACTGCACTTTCAAAAAGCAGTCGTGTCTGTAGGATTAGTGTGGCTGGTGAGGACATGCATGGAAAAAAAAAAAACCTTTTGACACACAAGGCTCTGTTACCTTCTAAGTTTATTGAAGAAAGGGACGGATCAAAGCTGATCCCCTGCACTCTTGCTGAATTTTCTCCTGAGCAATGCAATCCCCAGCTGAAATTATGTGTGAATGAGGCACAGCACAGCAAGCACCTGCAATCTGATCATAATTCTCTTTAAAATGTCCTCTTTGTGTTTTGTCTGTCTATCCCCCATTTTTTTTTTTAAACTTAATAGCTTTTATTCATTGCTTATTCACACAGAAAAATACTGAGCAGAAAAGTACAGTAAGTGTAATTTTTGGCTGGCTAGGTATACATTTCCTTTAGTAAAAAAAATTAAAAAGGTCAGCATTCTTGCTCAGTCAGACTTTCATCTGCCCTTTTTCAAAGCTGCTTTGCCCAATTATTTTAAGTAGAAGGTAAAAAACCAACCCTGGCAACACTGTGTATAATCAGGCAGTGTAGCTACTCAGTTTAAAATTGTGTTCCAACTATCTTTCACATCCCCTGGCTCCACCACCTATCACTATCAACTTTAAGGGATGGAGATTAAAAGAAAAAATGAAAATCAGAAACACTTGGCAACCATTCTACACACGGGCAAATGGATGAACAGCATCATAGGGCCCTTTGCAGTTTAACACCATATTTATCAACTGTTTATTTTTTTAAAGAAATGAAATACAGACTTTGATAGGAAAGGGATTTGCTTACACAAAGTGTTTTAAATTTGTAAGATCTAATTCATAAACATCATCCAGAATCTGTGAAAACATTCAGAATGGAATGGAAACCGGTAAATGGGTCAATGATGATAGAAAATCATAGTAGCTGAGAGGACACCCTCCAACTATTTGCAGATTATCTTTGATAATTATGTAGAATGATGAGATGCTCTTTCAGACAACTGCAGCTCAGTTTATCATAGGTGGAGAACATTATTTATATAATAAATGATGCACAAACTGTCAGACCACTGACCGAAAACTGTTCATGAAAAGCACAAAGTGACACTCGGAGATCTAATGTCATGATTCCTTTTCATGAAGATTCTGCACATCTTTGTAGGTCACAGCAGCAGCCAGCGGTTATTGCTCATGTGGGACTTATGAATGGGACACCATAAGACAGAATGCCACTAAATTTAAATACCTTAAGTTATGTATACACTTTCTGATGCCCATACTATTGGGTGGTCCAGATCTAATTATGCAATTTTCATTATGCTATAACTTATTAAGTTTATTACAAAGATAATTCACAAAAAATGATTTTTGTTGCCAATAGATGGCAGCACCTGCCCTGCTTTCCAAAATGGTGGGGAGACGGTTGTCAGTCGAACAGCGGGTACGATGTGTTCACCTTTTCGTAAATTGCATAATTAGATCTGGACAACCCTGTAGAGTTACAGAGCACATATGACATAATATAAGGTTTGAGATTAATAAAATAAGTACTAAATAAGTACTCCAAGATTGAAACCACCCAAACTGAAATGTACTGTATGAAACTGGGTTTCATAAATAGGTTGCCCAGATTCTCCTGGTCCCAATATGGAATGTTAATATCTGAGGAGGACTGTTGTGGTGACCTCTTAGAGTTCTGCTTCACAAAATCTGTTTCACAATGTTTAGTTTGTCTGGAAGCATTTTACTGCATTTATTCTACATGCTTCTGTCTGTAATTTTATGTTTAAGTCAAGTTCTTGTGAGAAAAAAAATCACTCATTTTCTGTCACAAGTAGAAATTGTGTTAAACTGTAAGACATGTTGTCATGAGTCTGATTTGAAATGAAAGTTTTCCTTCAAAATATACTTGTAGAATACTGTCCAGAATGCTGTACATGTTGTCACGCACATGCACATAGGGGACAGCTGTACGACTCTAGTGAGCATAATTCTACCTCCACACCAGGGGTTGGCGCTATGTTTTAATGTGTTTCTCTCTTCCTCCCCTGGTAGACCAGATAATTGACAGCTACAACATCTCTGGCGTCGTTTCCAGTGTCCGTCAAACTGGACCTGCCTCTTCCTGAAAACTGTAAGCTCTGCCATCTTTGCCAGTTTTGACCTGAACTCAAGACCTCTCTGCAGTTGTTTGTTTTTGCTATGTTGCTATGTTATACTGGGTTGCTGGACTGGTACCTTAACTTTCTATCATTGTCCTTTGATTCTCTTACAATGTGAACAATACAGTTTACCCCAAGAGACATTCTGGATTAACTGTATTTACATAAACTTCCTAGCCCAAGAGACACTTAGGATTAACACCAAGGAGGTTAAAGGTATGTGTTATATGCTTGTGGGAAAAGTTGAACATTTTAAAGTCGTTATTTTGTATTACCACACTTCCATTTTGTTTAGCTATTGAACTGGAGCTTCCACGCAAAAACAGTGTGAAGCCTACAAAAGCCTTCACAAGTCAGACCAGCCCTCCTATGCCTGCCTTAGTAGACCTTATACCAAAGGGGTTAAACTCCTAACACCCCAGGCCTGCAGGACCAAAAGAGATTTAAGCCTCAAAATAACTTAAATGCCCCAAAATATTGAAGTGGCTCCCATGAAGAGAAGAAACCATAATCATTTGCCTCAGAAACACAGTATCTGAAAAGAACCTTTATGAAAATAAGATGTATTTGCAAAATATTGAAACAAAAAATGCATTTAAAATTCCATAGAGCAAACAGAGACATTAAAGGAGTTGCCTAAAGGGCAATCCACAATTAGAGTCCTTAGACAAAGCAAATATAACCAGAAAACCAAAACCAAGAAACAGTTATACTCTCAATTCACCATAATAATCACAATGATTCCCATTTGAACTGCCCCTCTCCATAGCCTTTGGAGGACTGGGGGCCAGAGACAGAGAAGTGGTCCTGCCTTTTGGGGGTTGCACCCACAAAGAACGTGGAATATACTCACATTTAAAGAGACACTACACCAATATATAATCACATATAACACCAATGAAAATACCACAAAGACATAAAATAATAACTCACAATAAAAAAATAATAATAAAACATAAAATATGCATAATTTCATCTTGATATAAGACAGTTATGAGCACCGTTATTTTGTGTCTTCATCACTATATGAAATGTAGGATGGCTAGGGGTGTGGCTCCTGAAATTGTGATTGCAGTTACAGTATGAAAGATTGAGATGTGTCCAGATTTGTGGCTATTCCAAAGATTCTTGATGAGCTCCTTGTTGAAATTCTTGGCCTTACAGATATAATTTATTATAAATTGTATTGTATTATTGTATTGTATACGTGAAGTTACACTGATAGATCCAACTCTCAGAAGAGGGCTGCTTGTATTCTGTTTTGTGTTTACCCTATTTTTTGACATGCCCAGTCTACCTGGAAGGTGGTCTCTATTTGAATTGCCCTTCCTTAGATTTATACCATTTTTCCTGTAAGGATTTTTCTTGTCCTTTTAGAAGGTCAAAGCTGGGGGCTGTCTATTAAACAGGGCCTATTAAAGCTTGTTAAGCCATTTTGGTGTGATTTTTGGCTATAAAAAATAAGTTATTGTTATTATATTGTATGTTCTTTTTATAGCGATTAGTCTCCTCTATTTGGTTTTCCTGCAGCTATAGTTTTCAGACTTACATCCTGGTCTTCCTGTCTTCCTTTCCACATATCTAACAGTGACATAACATATGTGTTGTGGTTGTTCTGGTGGTATGATACTTGCTTTGCTAATAATGGTGACAGTCTTGGCAGTTGCAATTCTAAAGATAAATTAGAGAGAGAAGCGATACAAAATACATTCTTCCCTGGAGTTTGGAGTGAGATATTCTTAGGCTCATTTGTAGGAAGCATGAGAACCCTTGCTCACAAAGGGAGAATATGTGCACTTAACACAGACAGTGGCTAGACAAGATTTGAACCCAGGACTCTAGGAGTCCTACCATCAAGTGTTCAGTAAATATAAGAAATAATCATTGGGTCTTTATGTGATGCAATTAGTTAATCAGGCTCAGAAGCGGAACTCCCTTTTGTTGGTGGCTGTGCCCAGCTAAAAAAAGTAGAATATAAATAACAGGGCTGGGAAAGCCAAATTATGATTTGGCAACTAATAAATGAACAGAGGACCAGCAGTTACTAATAGGGTTTAACTTACAAATAACGTTTATTAAAAGTTTCTTCCAAAAAAAGAATAAGGTCTCTTTCTATTTAAATTCATTTTTTTTCTTTTTATTATGCTTTTAAATTAGATACAAATGTTTAATCAATTATCTGAAGATCAGATCAAGTATTCGAATTGTGGAGGGAGTTCAAGCAGTCCTTTCTGAACACTGTAGAAGAGCAACTTCAAGAGCCAAGCCCAAGAGGGTTTTTAAGCAACAACTATTACTCAGAGTAATAAGACGATGCTGCAAAACATTAGAGATTAAATGGATTGAAAAGGAGATTATTTTTAGAAACAGCTGAAACTAAACGTATATGAATCTCTTAGACAGACACTAGGAAGAGGACACCCAAATAATGATAAATGAGAAAATCCTGGCACCTCTCTAACCACTCTAGAAATTTCTGAATAATATACAAGAAGCGACAATTAAAGAATTAAATAATGAGCTATCAAGCAGAAACAAAACTTGCCATGAAGACATTTCCAAGGAGAAAGCAAAATGGAAAATACTACTGAGAATATATGTAAGCCTTATAGACACATAAAATTGAAAAAGATAAATTAAAGAAACATGAGATCTTTAACCTGAGGTAGTTGGTGCAGAGATGAATCTGCTAAAGCAGCTAGCATTTAAATTGTTGGGAAATCAAATATAACATCATCAGCACAAGCAGCTAAAATAAACTGATTAGTGATGAGTAGCTTTAGCAAATGTTAAGGACCCTATAATTGTTATGTAGAGGATACTTAAGATAAACTGCCAAAGCTGATTTAATTGTGTACAAAACCAGCAAAAAACAGCATAATGTTTACTTCTGCCGTGTCAGGAATCTAATGTCTTATTTTAAATTCCCATGCCTAGTCACTGTCTGTGTGGAGTTTCCATGTTCTTCTTGTATCTATGTAGGTTCTACTTGAGGTACTTTCTCTTCAGTTAGTTTAACTGCCTATTGAAAGATGGGCCTGTAAGGCCAGCTCCTTTATGGGGCTGTCTTGCTGTTTTCCTAACCATTTAGGTTATTATAACCCCATATTTATGAAGAAGGGTGGCCAGTGTGTTTAAAGGGAAGAAAGGCCAACTCAAAAGAAGTTCTTTGGTGGTGCTATTTATAGCTAGAAGTAGTCCAGAACTAACATGTTGAACTAACTAGGATTATTTCAAGTGTTTAGGTATGCCCAGCAAGACACTAACATTTGTTATATTTGTCTTATTATAATTTGTGTGTGGGCGGCATGGTTGCACAGTGGGTAGCGCTGCTGCTTCATAGTTAGGAGGCCCAGGTTTGCTTCCCGGGTCCTCCCTGCATGGAGTTTGCATCCCACAGTCCAAAGACATGCAGGTTAGGTGCATTGGCGATTCTAAATTGTCCCTAGTATGTGCTTGGTGTGTAGGTGTGTGTGTGTGCCCTGCGGTAGCACTCCAGCCACCTTTAAAACTTCACACAGTTCCAAAATGGCAGACAGGACTCCTTTCTGTTCTACATGGGGGTAGCTCTGCTGCAGCCACCATAGGAAGGATGCTTGCATTATGAACGGAATGGAAGAAAGCCCTCAAGAGCCACATCCCCGGAACTGGGTCAGGCCTGTTGTGGATTGGAACTGGTGTGGTGCTGTGGTGTCACCTGCAGCAGGGCAGCATTTGGGTCCCAATTTGAGGTGGCCCACCTTGGTAGGTGCATGAAACATCTTGTCTCTCCGGCATAAAGATCATCTTTCTCTGCTGTTGGAAGAGCTTCATAAACTCTGCATTTTAGGGGCTGCTCTCTCTGAGGTGCACAGACCTGGTACTGGCCAGAGCTATGTAGGTGGGTACACCATTAATTAGTCTGGTTGCTCTGATGGCCATCATGCTCAGGTTGTAGCTTTTGCTCTGGCGCTGGGGTACCCACACTTTCTCGGCTAGCGAGCTACTAGCTACTTTTAAAATGACCAGGTCAAAATGATCTACCTACATTAAAAATGCTATCTATCTATCTATCTATCTATCTATCTATCTATCTATCTATCTATCTATATATATATATATATATATCCTCTTTAATAAAACCCCTGTGTGTGTCCAAGGGTCCGTGTGTGTGTCATCTGGTGAAGTGCGCATGCACAGGGCTGCACGTGTTCAGTCTCTCCCTGTGCATTCCCTGTGCAGAGAGAGAGAGAGAGAGACACACACAGGCGCGTGCGCGAGAGAGAGACACACACACACAGGCACGCGAGACACACATAGACACACACACACAGGCGGGCGAGAGAGACACACAGGCGCATGAGAGAGAGACACACACACACAGGCGCGTGAGAGAGACACAAACACACAGGCACGTGAGAGAGACACACACACACAGGCGCGCGAGAGAGACACACACACAAACACACACAGGCACACGAGAGACACACACACACTCACAGGCGCGCGAGAGAGACACACACACTCAGGCGCGCGTGTGCATTGTTTCAATGTTACTTTTCTTGGTTGTTTATTAAATTGCGGAATTTTCAAATGTTCATTTTTTTCCCTGTGCTTAAAACACATTAAAAAAAGCAAGTGGTTCATAGCGCTATAGCACGAACTCTTGCAGTGTTAGTTTTCTCTGTTGTTCAAGGTTTTCTCAGTGTTATTCAATGTTTTTACATTTAGTTTACTATTACGCTGTGCATTCTATGATATAATTAACTATATTTGTGCTTAAAAACTTAAAAAAATATATATTTACATACAGTTCGTACAGTCTGGAACGGATTAATTGTATTTATATACAATCCTATGGGGGAAATTACTTTGGTTCACACCCAAATCGGGTTTCGACCAGAGTTTTGGAACGAATTTTTGTCGTGAACCGAGGTTCCACTGTATTACTGTGAGAGAAAATTACTGGCATTTTACAGAAATACAAACCAGTATTACTGCGAGAGAAAATTAAAGGCACACAATACAGTGACGCATATTACAGCCACATACAGGGTCCCTTGCCATTTAATATAGACTGCTCCTACTAATGTTTATGCACTACTGTTCTAGTGGCCGTTATTGTAACGGGCTTAATGTCTAGTATATATATATATATATATATATATACAGTACTGTGCAAAAGTTTTAAACAGGTGTGAAAAAATGCTGTTTCATGTTTCATGAAGACAGTTTCATATCATGGCAAGATTGAGCACAGCAACAAGACACAAGGTAGTTATATTGCATCAGCAAAGTCTCTCCCAGACAAAGATTTCAAAGCAGACTGGGGTTTCAGGATGTGCTGTTCAAGCTCTTTTGAAGAAGCACAAAGAAACGGGCAACGCTGAGGATCGTAGACGCAGCTCAGTGCAGCAGATGAAAGACACATCAAGCTTATTACCCTTCGAAATCGGAAGATGTCCAGCAGTGCCATCAGCTTAGAACTGGCAGAAACCAGTGGGACCCAGGTACACCCATCTACTGTCCGGAGAAGTATGGCCAGAAGTGGTCTTCATGGAAGAATTGCAGCCAAAAAGTCATACCTCCGATGTGGAAACAAGGCCAAGCGACTCAAGTATGCATGAAAACAGGAACTGGGGTGCAGAAAAATGGCAGCAGGTGCTCTGGACTGATGAGTCAAAATTTGAAATATATTTATTTGACTGTAGCAGAAGGCAGTTTGTTCGTCGAAGGGCTGGGGAGCGGTACTCATTATTGTCTGCAGGCAACAGTGAAGCATGGTGGAGGTTCCTTGAACATTTGGGGCTGCATTTCTGCAAATGGAGTTGGAGATTTGGTCAGGATTAATGGTGTTCTCAATGCTGAAAAATACAGGCAGATACTTATCCATCATGCAATACCATAAGGGAGGTGTATGATTGGCCCCAAATTTATTCTGCAGCAGGACAACGACCCCAAACATACAGCCAAAGTCATTAATAACTATCTTCAGCGTAAAGAAGAACAAGAAGTCCTGGAAGTGATGGTATGGCCCCCACAGAACCCTGATCTCAACATCATCGAGTGTGTCTGGGATTACATGAAGAGACAGAAGGATGTGTGGAAGCCTACAGCCACAGAAGATCTGTGGTTAGTTCTCCAAGATGTTTGGAACAACCTACCAGCCGAGTTCCTTCAAAAACTGTGTGCAAGTGTACCTAGAAGAATTGATGCTGTTTTGAAGGCAAAGGGTGGTCAAACCAAATATTGATTTGATTTAGATTTCTCTTTTGTTCATTCACTACATTTTGTTGATCGATGAAAATAAATAATTAACACTTCCATTTTTGAAAGCATTCTTTGTTAACAGCATTTTTTCACACCTGCCTAAAATTTTTGCACAGTACTGTATATATATATATATATATATATATATATATATATATATATATACTGAGCATTAGAGGTGGGTAGTAACAAGTTACATTTACTTGAGTAACTTTTTAAAAAAATTGTACTTCTAAGAGTAGTTTTACTGCACCATACTTTTTACTTTTACTTGAGTACATTTGTGAAGAAGAAACGCTACTCTTACTCCGCTACTTTGGGCAACACTCGAATCGTTACTTTTTTTCCATTAGATAAAGTCTGACAGACAATTTTCAATCTGCTCTGTGTAGCGAATGCTGTCAAGTTGTGCACACGCCTTCCATTACATCTCCAGCTCTGACACAAGGTTTTGGATGTTCCCCAAATCAAGGTGCTGCAGCTTTGAGGACAGATGTTGCATTTTTCGTTTGAAAGCATTAACTGAGCTAATCATATTGACCATGGTTTTCTCTTTTCCTTGCAGCTGTAAATTAAACTCATTCAACATGTTGGTCAGATTGGAAAAAAATGCCAAGTCTAGCGGCCATTTATTGTTATTAAGTTGCTTATATTCTGCATGTTTAATGACAAGGAGAAACTCCTTTTTCTCCAGCCAGGGGTCTTGAAATCTCAGCAGGAATTTCTCCCTAGCCATCTGCCTCAACGAAGGCCTCTTTTATAATCTCTCCATCTTGGAAGGACTTCTTATGCTTAATGATCGAGTGACTCACCCGGAATGATGCTTCGGTTTGTCTGCCTTTGCTTTTGAATTCAGCCGAGTGAAAAATGACGGCTGTCCTATTAACTGTGATTTTAGTTCCCTCTTTCTCTTTCTCAGATCGCTTTTTGGAAGGACGTCAGTTTCGTAGTTTTTATGAACAGTTCGAAAGTGCCTTTCCACATTTTCCTTCTTTGGAATAGCAATGATAGATTGACAGATCAGACAAACGCACTTCAATTGTGACATTGAGAGAAAAAAATCCTTTTCCAATTCCACATCCAGCCCATAACCAACAATTTTTTTTAATCCCTTCTTTAGTTGATATAAATTGGAAGGCTAACTAGATCACTTAGATAGCCGGAGTTTTGCAGCAGCTCGCACGTTTGATCGTGCGTGTGGGATGACCAGTGTGTTAGAAGAAAAGAGATATCAGACTGGCCACCCTGTATGTCAGTCAAGTGGCAAATGCTGTAGGGAGGATATATGATAGACTAACATTTAAAAAATTTTTTTTTTGAATGCAACGCGATCTACCTGCACTACCTTTTGGATCTACCGGTCGATCGCAATCGACATATTGGGCACCCCTGCTCTGGCGGATTAACTACTTCCTATGGTGTCCAATGTCACTCCTTTCAAGGATCTTATTATGATACTCAGATTAAGGCTCTCTCTGGGTGCCTTGTCTGCTGTCTTAGTGTATGCTACGACCGCAGTGATGTCTCAGTAAAGGGGACATTTTATTCACAACTTCACATGGTGGTTGATGGATGCCCGTGTTGTGACATTCCTCTGGTCATGGGTGACTTCAGTGTAACCACTGGCACTGACAGGGCTGGCTATACATATTGAGTTCGTCCACATTTGTCTGCAGACTATGGTGAAAGTGGCTACATGTTCCTTGACTTTTTAAAAGGTCAAGGGCTGTGGATCGGTGGATCCTGGTTCCAGTGCCCTTAGCTGCATTATTGAACTGGGTACTCCAATACTGGTGGTGCGATATAGGAAATTGATGCCATCCTCATGGGCAGACATCAAAGGCTCCTGCAGAATTGCAGTATATACATTAGTGCAAAGTTTGTGAATTCTGCCCACAGACTTGTTGTTGCTACTCTGAAGATCCAGCTTAGGTCGAGTAGGCTACCACCTGCTAGGAGAATGAGGTTGGACATGGCCAAACTCCAAGATCAGGCTGTTTCTAATGAGTTTGCATGCAGTTTGTGTGAAGAACTTACAGACTTAGGTGCGACTGGTGATCCTCATGTGATATGGGTGACCTTCTGTGACAAGACCCTGAAGGTTGCTGAGGATTGTATTGTTGTTGCCGGTGTTTGCAGAACAAGGTGTTTCATCTCACAGGGCACCCTGGATTTCATTGAGAGGAGTTGCAGCGCACAGTTTGAAGGCAACTCCCATCTGTACCAGGAACTGGGAAGGATGGCTTTGAGGGCTCTGAGGGCAGATAATGAGGCCTTTGTTAAAGGAATCTGTTAGCAAGTGACACACAATGTATGGTCTTGTTACCCACGTCTTGCTTACAAAGGAATCAAAGCATTATGCACACCCAAATCTGTTTCTTGGAGAGTCGCAGTATGGGTGGGTGGTGGAATGGTCCTTATGGATGGCGCTACAGTTATGGGCTGGGTACTTTGAGCAGCTGTTTATCCTCTGGCTAGGATGCTGGACATCTCTGTGTCCATGTTTCTTGAGGATGATCCTCCAATTAGCCGTGAACCACCCAGTCTCTCTGAGATTGCAATGGTGGTGAACTAGCTGAGGGTAGGGACGGCTGTAGGGATTCATTGTATCCAAGGTGAACTTTTCTAGGATGGTGATAAAGCTGTCCTGCTGACATTGCAAGCAATTTTGCTTCCATTTGGGAAATGGAGATCTTCCTAACTGAATGGAAAATAAGACTTGTCGTCCCCATATGGAAAGGAAAGGGTGATCACCTGGATTGCGGCAACTACAGGGGGATAACACTGCGATCGGTGCTGGGTAAAGTCCTTGCTAGGGCCATCTTTAATAGGATCCATGATCACTTGCTCACTTACCAGCAACAATAACAGTCTGGTTTTACACCTAAGAAGTCTACCATCACCTGCATCCTAGCACTGAGGGTTCTCATGGAGTACAAAAGTGAATATCAGTACAGTTTCCTTGCAGCCTTGGTCGATTTTTTTAAAGCATTCGACTCAGTTGATCTTCTGCTCTGTGGGTCATCCTGAGACTTTGCAGGATCCCCCCGAAGTTGCTGAATGTCACATCTGGCCTGTACACTGGTACTGTGAGTGCTGTGCAGAGTGGAGGCAGAACCTCTGCATTTTTCCCAGTTTATTCTGGGGTTCATCAGGGGTGTGTTTTTGCTTCTACTCTGTTCAATGCTTGCATAGACTGGGTGATGGACAGGGTTGTGGGATCCAGCAGCTTGTGGGACATCCATTGGTGAAGAAATATTCACTGATATTGACTTTGTCAAAGATGCTGTGACTTTTGTGGAGTCAATAGAGGCTTTGATCAGAGGGAGGAGTCGCGAGTGTCTGAGCTTGCGAGTGACCTGGATAACAACGAAGATCCAGGCCTTTAATGACCTCTTGGGCACAGCCATCAGCAATGTGTCAGTCTGTGGAGAGAATGTTGACCTTGTTGAGAGGTTTACTTACCTTGAAAGTGACATTCATGTCTCTGGCGACTCTATCCTATAAAGTCAGTAGATGGATTGGGAGAGCACAGGGGGGTCATGAGGTCACTGGAGAGGGGTGTGTGTGGCACTCCTGATATCTTTGTAAAAGGACGAAGGTCCAAGTGTTGAGTCCTGGTGCTTCCTGTTTTACTATATGGTTGTGAGACATGGATACTATCTAGTGACTAGAGACAAAGACTGAACTCCTTTGGTACTCTATCTCTTCAGAGTGTCCTTGGGTACCAATTGGTCAACTTTGTGTTGAATGAGCGGTTGTTCATGGTGCTCCGAATGAGGCGCTTTACCTGCATTGTGAAGGAGCATCTGTCACAGCAATATGGCCATGTGGCGTGGTTCCCCAAGGGTGATCAGCCTCACAGGATCCTCATTGTTGAGCACCAGAGCAACCAGACCAAGCCAAGGGGACGCCCACATAATACCTGGCTGCAGTAAATAAAAGGTGATTTCTGGAGGGTGGGACTGGACCATGTGTATGCCTGGAGGTTTGTCAACCAGAATCCCAATCTGTTTCGTCATGTTGTGTATGCGGCATTGTATTGTACTAGTGCATGCTCCCCAACCTGACCTGACCTGCTACTGAGGGCATTTTTGGGCAATCCTTTTGATTAGAATACTAATTAGGCAATAATAGAGCCTCCAATTATGGTGTATAGGTTTATAGGTTGTCACGCACGAGCGCATTGGGAGCAGTTGAAGGACCGGACGCGCAGAGCAATGAGACCATCGGGGGACGAAAACAGTGTACCAACCTCTCTCTCCCTTTCTCCCTCAGAAAAAACGAAGCGACGCCACCATAACACCGCCTGGAGTAAACAACAGTCTCCACTTCTGGGTTCCTTTCTTTCCTCTGGTGCCCCAAAGTCATGCTCCCATCCACCACCACGTCTTCCCAGCAGCCATCATGCTTAATTTCCGGTCCAGCCCTTTATATTGTCCCTCCAAATCCGCCATCTTTGTCTTTGTTACCTCATGTAATTTCTTTGTTTTGAGAAGAAGACCTGTTTTTTTTCTATTTTGTTACAATATACGGGGCCTCAAAACCCCAAACCTTGCTACGAGTTGTTTCGTTCTTTCACAAGTGGCGTAGTCAGCAGGATACAGTCCGAATAAAATGACTGAAGGACAAGACCTGAATACGGTCCTTAACACTCTGGCCACCGAACTACAGGCCCTGAAGGTGGAGCACGCTACTACGAGGGCGGAGCTCGCAGATGCACGAAGACGGCTGGCCGCGGCAGAAATGGTAAAGCCGGAGCCCACTCGGCCACCGCCTCCTCCTATTTTGCATTTGTCTGAAGCAGATGATATTGAATTGTACCTCGCCATATTTGAGAGGACGGCCACCTGCAATCAGTGGCCGCTTGCGGAGTAGGCCGCTATTTTGGCCCCGTACTTGAAGGGTCCAGAGCAGCGAGTGGTTGAGCTGGTGGTATGTGAGGCTTTTTTATGCGCCATGCTGGAGTATCTCGCCCAGCAGGTCCGGAGATACCCATTCTCCAATATGGATGGCCTACTGGAGGTACTCGAGCGTCAACTGGCGGTGAACCGACTCGCGGAGGCGGAGAAGCCAGCTCGCAGGGCCCGACAGGGACGTGTGGCCATACCACGTGACCGAGCTCCCCCTTCACCGCGCTGTTTCAAGTGTGGTGAGGTGGGACATATTGTCAGCTCCTGCCCCCTGAACCAAGAGCCGATGGACTGCAGCTGGATGCAGGGTCAGAGGTATTGTGCTCTGTCGAATCCGTTGGCGGTAAAAAACACGGGAGTGGTGTTAATTAATGGGCACTCGGTGGTTGCTTTGTTTGACTCCGGGAGTAACATCACCATTGTTGCTCGCCGTTATGTTCTGCCGCGACAGTGGGCTGCCTCTAACACGAAAGTAACTTGCATACATGGGAAGACCAAGTCATATAGGTCCGCATATTGTTACATAACCTGGAAAGGGGAACCTAAAAAAATGTTTGTCGCTGTGCTGCCCGAACCCCCCTTTCCGGTCATACTAGGACATGACTGGTCAGAAAAGAAATGCGGTGGGGCCGCCACCACTCCAGAAGGCAGGTTGGGTCTGATCGTGGAGGGGCAGGGTTCTTTCCCAACTGCTCCCACGCCGTGTACGTCGGCGACTGTTGATGACGTAGGGGACTCGTCCTCACAGCCGGATCTCCTCCCAGCCATGCAAGCTGAGGAGGAGCCGACAGAGGAAGACGTGGGCCCCGATTTTCTAGCCGGCATGGAGTATCAATTCCGCTCCATGCCAGCTTCATTTAAAAGAGAACAGTGGAATGATGATTCCCTGAAGTTCGCCCGGAATGCCATTGTATCTGCAAACGATGTGTCGTTAGCCGATTCCACACCATCAGGACCCCACTTTGTCTTAGAAAACAAATTGTTGTATCGAGTGACGGAACACGAAGGTGAGGTTCTGAAGTTGCTGCTAGTCCCGCGGACTTACCGCCGCCAAGTGTGTGAACTAGCGCATGCCCACCTCCTATTCCTAAAGAAGTCCTCACGGACCAAGGAACCCCCTTCACTTCGGATACATTCAGGGAGGTGGCCAAATTACTCCGCATTAAGCATCTCAAGACATCTGTATACCACCCCCAAACAGACAGGCTTGTGGAGCGGTTTAATCAGACCCTGAAGCAGATGCTGCGCAAGGTAGTCAGCGCGGATGGTCGTAACTGGGACCAACTTTTACCCCTAGTGCTCTTTGCTTACCAGGAGGTGCCTCAAGCCTCCACTGGGTTTTCCCCTTTTGAGCTACTGTATGGGCGCCAACCCTGGGGTATTCTGGATGTACTAAAAGAAGGCTGGGAAGGAGAGGCACTTCCCTCCATTAGTATTCTAGAACATATCGCACAGTTACGCGATAGGCTAGAAAAAATTAGACCCATACTAAAAGAACACATGTCTAAGGCTCAAGCAGCGCAGGCCCGCAATTACAACCGGAACATGTCCATCCGGGAATTTCAACCAGGGGATCACGTAATGGTGCTCGTGCCCACTTCCCACTCAAAATTGTTGGCCCATTGGCAGGGCCCGTACAAGGTAAAGGAGAGGAAAGGGCTTGTGGACTATTTGGTGCTTCAACTGAATCGGCAACCGAGCGAGAGGGTCTATCATATGAGCTTGCTAAAACCCTGGAAGGACAAGGGAGGAGCCACCCCTTCCAGGGCCGACCCTCTCCCTTTTCTCAGAACCTTGGTCCCAATTTGAGTCCCCAACAGCGACAGAAGCTCCTTGGAGCAATCCAGTCGATCCTGGAAGTGGTCAGCGAGACACCAGGCCGGACCACGCTGATTCAGCACGACATTGTGACCGACCCGGGGGTGGTAGTCAGGGAAAGACCCTATCGCTTTCCGGAAGCAAAACGTACAGAGGTGGAGCTAGAGGTACAGCAAATGCTGGACCTGGACATCATTGAGGAGAGTCATAGCCCCTGGTCCAGTCCGATCGTCCTCGTTTCCAAGCCGGACGGCTCCTGGAGATTCTGTAACGACTTCAGACGTCTTAATCAGGTCTCCAAGTTTGACGCCTACCCCATGCCCCGCATAGACAAGCTACTCGAAAGGCTGGGGATGGCCCGTTATTTGACTACCCTGGACATGACCAAAGGGTATTGGCAAATTCCCTTAATGGCATCCGCAAAAGAAAAAACGGCCTTCAGCACCCCTAGCGGCCACTGGCAATACAAGGTCCTCCCATTTGGACCGCACGGGGCACCAGTGACCTTTCAAAGTCTGGTAGACAGAGTGCTACGGCCCCACCAGTCCTATTGTGCCGCCTACCTGGATGACGTGGTCATTTTTTCCGGCACCTGGGAGGAACATGAATTACAGGTTTACGCAGTTCTCCTGACGCTAGCGAAAGCCGGCCTCTGCATCAACCCTCATAAATGTTATTTCGGTTTGAGCAAGGCCAAATATTTAGGCTACCTGGTAGGGGGAGGGCTGGTAAAACCACAGTGTAGCAAAGTTAAAGCCATCTTAGAATGGCCCCGTCCGGTGGTCAAGAAGCAAGTGCAAGCCTTCCTGGGACTTGCCAGGTATTATCGCCGGTTTGTACCTCGGTTTTCTGAGAGGGCAGCACGGAGTTAACAAAGAAAGGGTCTCCCTTTCAAGTGGTGTGGAATAGCGAAGCGGAACAGGCATTCAGTGACTTAAAAAAGGCCCTAAGTTCGGCACCTGTTTTGAGAACACCTGACTTTTCACGTCCTTTTCTTCTCCAGACCGATGCTTCGGACACAGGTCTCGGCGCCGTGCTGAGCCAGAGCATCGATGGTGTCGAACATCCCGTTGTATACCTGAGCCGGAAACTGCTGGACCGGGAGACCAGATATGCGGCGGTCGAGCGGGAAGCCTTGGCCATTAAGTGGGTGGTAACGTATCTGAGGTATTATCTCCTGGGTCGGAAATTCACTTTGGCAACGGACCATGCCGCTTTACAGTGGATGGCCCTGCATCGGGAGTCGAATCCCCGGGTCACAAGGTGGTTTTTGGACTTACAGCCCTACAAATTTACTGTCACTTATTGTCGAGGCGGCCTGCAGGCTAATGCTGATGCTCTCTCCAGGGTCCACGACCTCTCGGTTCGGGCCGCCCGACCCGATGGGTCTGGGCTGAGGAGGGGGGGGTCATGTCACACACGAGCGCATCGGGAGCAGTTGAAGGACCGGACGCGCAGAGCAATGAGACCGTCGGGGGACGAAAACAGTGTACTAACCTCTCTCTCCCTTTCTCCCTAAGAAAAAATGAAGCAACGCCGCCATAACACCGCCTGGAGTAAACAACAGTCTCCACTTCCTGGTTCCTTTCTTCCCACTGGTCCCCCAAAGATGACGTCATGCTCCCATCCACCACCACGTCTTCCCAGTAGCCATCATGCTTAATTTCCGGTCCAGCCCTTTATATTGTCCCTCCAAATCCGCCATCTTTGTCTTTGTTACCTCATGTAATTTCTTTGTTTTGAGAAGAAGACCTGTTTTTTTTCTATTTTGTTACAGTATACGGGGCCTCAAAACCCCAAACCTTGCTACGAGTTGTTTCGTTCTTTCACAAGGGCCATTATTATCTTGTGTACAGAATACAATGAAATTCTTACTTGCATGTGCTGATGAACATGCAAACCATTGGCATTCTCTGGAACCAGGAGTATATCTACCATGCCTTGAAACTTCATAACCTTAAAAATCTCAGAATATTTCTCATAGAAATATATGATTTACGCAAGTTCCTTTGTTTTACTTCTGTTTATTCTGTGTTTTTGAGTTTGAGTTTTGTTTATTCCTTTCTATAGCTATCTTGTGTTTTGCCTCAACAAGAGACTTTGAAAAACTTTAATTTAAAGGATCAGTAGATGAAATGTGGTCAGAAATAGAAGAAGGTGTCATTGCCCAAATAAAAGTCAAATTAATCTAATGCCAAGCCAAGAACGTCAGTCAAAAATCAAACGCAAAAATACCAAAAGAAATTCGATAATCAGGAGACTTTTTTTTTTTATTATCCAAACTCAGATTAGTCAGGATTTTTGTATGGACACACCGATAATATCACATATTTAGCATTTCTAGGTGTTTATGGGATTGATTGCCATAGCAATTGCCAATGCAATCATTACAAAATAGTGGAGCCTGTAAGCAAAAAAATTTGCATTGCAGGATTATGTTAAATATACAGGTCTCTCAGGACAATAGCTAGTGAAAAATAAATTCATAATTGAATTTGAGTAGTATGGAAGTCCCCAAAACACACAAAAAAATCAATGACAATATTTTTAATAAAAGGCAACATTAAAATTGTAGCTGTGATGGTGTGCTCTATCGTTAAGTTAAACAGCGCACAAAAGGATGGTATTAACAAGAGGAATAAACAATAAGATAAAATGAACACAGGCCTTCTGCAAGACAATGATTATATTTTTATATTATGTACATTAAAAAAACATCAACAAATCAAATCAAATTAATAATATATTGAACAATTATTATAAAAGTAAAGTTGAATAAATCAGACTCTGCAGCTGCATGAATAAAATGTAAAGTACCACTTCCGGTTAACGGAAATAGCCCAAAAGCCGATAGAAATCTACATTTTGTACCTAATACTTGTATGCAAAATTTGGTTGACCTAACTGAAAGCGTACTCAAGTTATCGTGTATACAAACAGACACACACACACACACACATGCATGCACACACACACACACACACACACCCACACACACAGAGACAGACATAATTCCAAAAATGGTATTTGCGGACTCAGGGAGGTCTAAAATGTCGCAATTCATCAAAATCTCGATATCGAATCCTTGGACGATTGCAATCCTTTCCCTATACTTCGTATATAAGAAAGTAAAAATGAAGAGGTCATATCTCCACGTCAGCTTCATGTTGCCCACCAAATATTGCCTTAAGGCACAAACTATCATTATTTGTATTTGAACGAAGTGATTTCAACCTACTGAACTACCTTCTTTTTGTGACCATGACATTTAAGAGAGTGTAAAATACTCAAGCATCTTATAAGAGCAACAGCATAAACAGGTCACAGAGCTAACAAGCAGTGGTGAGTAACAAATGTAATAGGATTTAGATTACTTAACCTCTGTCACTCAGAAGCAAGTGATTTAATGGCCATTAATGAGACATTGTTATTTTTCATTTAAATAGATTGTAAAAACAAGAAGCCAGAAATGAGACTTTGGGGAAAAGATTTTTAGAATCCTACTTAAATTTTAAATAATAATGCTTAGGTGGCCATAACATAAATTACTTTGTATTGCAATGGTCAGAAGGAGGAGTGCCCAAGATGAGAGTTGGATGTAAGGCACAGCACAGGCCACCTCCACTACTTGAGGAAGAGCTGATTCTTTGACTTCCTCCATTTATTTTTGGAATTAAGGGGTTATTTAGTACAAACTTAAAAGATTTTTTTTGCAAATATTACCAGAAAGCACTTTTAATGAACATTTGAGCAAGAAAGTGTCTTTCAGATCTTATTAACACTGAGCGGCACAAAGAAAGCCAGGAAGTAACAAAAAATGGTAAGTGTGGGTGGCTAAAATACAAGGAATGGACATAACATACAAAATAAGAGGAAAAAACTACTTCACCAATGGGTCTTACATTTGTAATAATAATAATAATAATAATAATAATAATAATAATAATGCATGTTATTTATCTGCTGCGGTGGGTTGGCACCCTGCCTGGGATTGGTTCCTGCCTTGTGCCCTGTGTTGGCTGGGATTGGCTCCAGCAGACTCCCGTGACCCTGTGTTCGGATTCAGCGGGTTGGAAAATGGATGGATGGATGTTATTTATCTGCGGTGTGCTGGCGCCCTGCCCAGGGTTTCTTTCCTGCCTTGTGCCCTGTGTTGGCTGGGATTGGCTCCAGCAGACCCCCTTGACCCTGTAGTTAGGATATAGCAGGTTGGATAATGGATGGATGGATGGAAGTTATTTATATAGCACCTTTTCCACATAACGTTTGCACCCCTGTTAAACAGTTGTAATACAATTGGTACTTTCCCACCAAAATATAAAAATAGCCACTCCTTTACCAAAAATCCCATACTGCTCTGTATTACCTTTGGCCTCTCTACTCTCTGCCAGTCAAGCCTTTGCCAAACATCATCCTCCTAATTCCAAGACCAGCCATGGAGGGGCAAGATGAAGTTTTTTAGGTCTGACAAGAAATTACTTCCAAGAGTGCCTTGGGGATAATGTCTGGTTGAACGATTACCCTTGGAACCTCTGGGGTTGTTCTTCTAGAGGTCTCTTTATCAGCCCCATATGCCTGTTCTGACCTGAGCCACTGTTTCTATATAAAATGCCAGGTAAGGCATCCTCCAGGTCACCTGTCTATTATAATGTGTAACAGAGAAGTATGCATTGCGTGGTGGGTCGTCACCCTTCACCCATTATTGGCTTGAGGACCTCCTGATTTATTCACTATCCTCCAGTGTTTTTACACTAGATCATTTTTCCATTGCAGCTGACTCCAGAAACCTGTCACCATTTAAGAGGCACAGCATCCCCTGGTGATGGTGTACTAGTGTTACACAAATTATTTTTAAATGCTAAGTTGGTGGTTCTCAAACTCAGTCCTAACGATCCCCCATGTCTGGGAGGTATTGTTCCAAAGCAACTTCTGTTTGTAATTGAACTCCTAGCCTCATTAATCAAGTTATTATTTTCAGTGTTGGCAAAAGGGTATTTTGCACCCTAGGCCAAGCTCATTAGTGCACCAACTAACAGTTTGGTAGCTAACCCGTGTGCCTGGGATTCAACCCCCCCCATATGATCTGCGACCTAATGTTGGCACCGGGCCTGGTTATTTCCCTGCTTCAGTGATTCAAGGTTAATGTAAACATTATAAAACAAGTTTGGAAAATTTTTCATTACAATGTATCAAGGTTTGTTACATGGAGCAAATTTTTAGTCTGTTTCTGTTTTGGTTTGTGTTCATAAGAGTTACTTATTAACTCTAAAATCTCATTAGGTTTTATTCGTTGTCCTCCTGACTTGTGAGAAAACCCCCGCATATGATGTACCGTTTAACTCATCTTGATGTCTAGTTACGCAAGATTTCAGGCTTTTTGAAGTTTCCAAATATTTTTGGCCCTTCCGAATATTTCCATTTTTAGGTAATTTTGGACCATTTTTGTGCAGGAAATTACACTCTGGCAAAGGTGGATGAGTTTTAATACTTGGGATCAACAGTACAGAGTAATGGGGATTGTGGAAGAGAGGTGAAAAAGAGAGTGCAGGCAGGGTGGAATGGGTGGAGAAGAGTGTCAGGAGTAATTTGTGACAGACGGGTATCAGCAAGAGTGAAAGGGAAGGTCTATAGGACGGTAGTGAGACCAGCTCTGTTATATGGGTTGGAGACGGTGGCACTGACCAGAAAGCAGGAGACAGAGCTGGAGGTGGCAGAATTAAAGATGATAAGATTTGCATTGGCCGTGATGAGGATGAGTACATTAGAGGGTCAGCTCAGGTTGGATGGTTTGGAGACAAAGTCAGAGAGGCGAGATTGCATTGGTTTGGACATGTGCAGAGGAGAGATGCTGGGTATATTGGGAGAAGGATGCTAAGGATAGAGCTGCCAGGGAAGAGGAAAAGAGGAAGGCCTAAGAGAAGGTTTATGGATGTGGTGAGAGAGGACATGCAGGTCACAGAACAAGATGTACAGAACAGAAAGATATGGAAGAAGATGATTTGCTGTGGCAACACCTAACAGGAGCAGCAGAAAGAAGAAGAAGAAGAAGAGTAAGCCAATAGGTGTCTTCAGCACAAATATAAAGTTGTGCTTGTCAAATCAACTGACCACAGGGGGGGTTCACCCCCTAATATGGGACATTAGGAGTCAAATTTACTTTTCCACAAAGCCTCAAACAAATGTGTATCAATATTATACCCATGTGGGGTGTTGTTTTATGCAAAGTTAAGGTTGCTGATTACAAATATAATAATATTTTTGATATGTGAATCTTTATTAGTGGTGCTAGCCCTCTAAAAACCACTCTCAGCGGGTTAAAAATGACAAATTTCAAATGTAAGCATGTGGGGTTATTTCACAGTCAGGTATTACCAATGATGTTATTTTTGATTTTTGAGCCTTTACTATAGATCTCGCCTACTTTGGATGTCTGTCAGAGGGCGAGAAATGACAAATTTCTATTACAATTGAGAATATGTAGACTTTAAACATTTAAATTGAAGCACACATTTTCATATTTCAAATATTTGTCCGAACTATTTTTGTTTATGTACTTCAACCTCATGTAGTAGATCATTACATTTCTTATGAATATTCTGCAATAGAGCAGCTTACACTAATTCAAGCTTTTTTCACTTGGTTTTCGAGGTTTTCATTATTATGACTTTCATTTTGCTATTCCAGGTGGCCTGGTCATTCGTTTAGTAAGGAGCACGTTAGTGATCTGATGCTGATTCACCCAGGTGCTTGCTCTGCTTCTTGTTAATTGTCGCTATTAGGATACAATTAAAGGAGTGAACTACACAGAAAAAAGTAAATTAATTGGAAAATAACAAAAGAGAGTTAAGCATTCATATCTCACTTCTGAGCTTTCCTGAATTCAGAAAAAGAGAAAAGAAAAAAAGCTAATAAAATGAGATTAATTTAAGGTAAAATAACTCATGGGTTGTTAAACTGGTTGGAATTAAAACCTGCAGTGTTAGGGGTCTCCAGGACTTCATTTGAGAACTGCTGTGTAAAGTGTTACATACCTGAGAGGCTTATAGCTTATAACGGTCGTGACTGGCTTCCCCCCACACTGTACACATTTATTCACATAACATTGCTTCATTTATTCGGTGTTTGAAATATTTCATTTATACTGCCTGAACTGCCTGAACTGAAGAAATAAAAAAAGATGGATGAGATATTTATAGAAATTATTTTACTGCACATTTCTAATAACAATAATAATAATAATTCATTTTATCATTAATGGCACTTAAGGACATCTTACAATAAGTAAAAGATAAAAGTATAATAAAAACAATTAAAATAAAATAACATTATGAAAATATGGTTGTAAAGTGCAAAGAAACGTACAGTCATAAAACGAAATCAGAGGAATAGGCAAGTTTGAAAAGATGTAGATCAGAACTTGGGAAGTGAATCGATGCTGCGAATACCTTGAAGGAGGGCGATCCAAAGACGAGGAGCGAAGACGCTAAAGGATCTATACCCCATGGTAGATAAAAGAGCAGAAGGCATAACAAGGAGATTTGAAAAAGATGATCTAAGAGTACAAGCGGGCATATATATTCATAACAGATTTGAGAGAGATGCAAAATTATGAACAGCTATGTTAATAGCAAAAATTTCTAATACATACTTTGCACTCAAATCTTCTGAATAGCTACATATGCTTTGCACAGAGTATTTAAGGTCTATTTAGTCAGGTAAACATCATTTTAATGTGTGGGAAATAATGCCTTCATGTGTCTCCAAGCACAACATGAATAGTGAGGCTTGTGTTATTATTAACTTATTTGGCTGATGCATTATCCACGGTGGCTTACAACATTTGAGACACAGTTGGTTACATTTCTTTTGATTTCCAATTGGAACACAGACAAGTGAAGTAAGTTGCTCATGGTCACACAGTGGTGTCTTCAGGGTTTGAAGTCCAAAGTTTTAACCGCTACATCACAAGTTTTGCAATTTCTCTGCAAGTGTCTTTAGGAAGTGAATACAAACCATGGGCCCTTTAAATTGTAAAAAGTTTGTTTTTAACAATTATATTGTTTTCCACTGATTGGCCAACAAATAAGCCCCTTAAAACCAAACAGTTTAATAGTAGACATGAGAGCAGGCGTGAGTTTTTATTTTATATAAAAGTCTGATCCCATGGAAAGGGTTTCATACTTAGCAGTGAAACTTTAGAGTTTGCTTTGCAAAAAAAAATTATCTGAACAAATTGCATTTTATTCCATCTGCAGCATTTTTCTCCATGTATAAAATCATGGAAAACTATGTTCTGGTGACAAGCACAGAAATGGGGGCCTGGCTTGAGAGCACTTATCGACAAGCACTTGGCCTGGCTATGTGGCTGCCGGTGAGCCTCCAGAAGGATATTATCTTGGATCAGCTTATGGAGATGGGGAACGTGAATGCAGATGGTGTTACCTCTGACCCTAAAAGAGTGGTTCACATCAGAACAGGTGATGTGAATGTGCAGGCAGGCAGTACATGATGACGTTGACAGAGGAAGGCGCTACATGCAAAGAGTCATGAACAATCAGTGCTGGAGAGCAATTGAGTAAAGAAACAGCAGCTTTGGCTGTTGATAAAACCTTACGGAGCAATATTCCTTTCTTTTCGCTCTAAAAAACTTTAACCCCCTACTCCCACCCAAATTAATTTTTGTGACTTGTACTTTTCACAAATTCCAAATCACATACAGAACAAATTTTAGAAGCAATTTTATGAAACTGCTTTGCTGTTTTGTTCATTACTACTCAGTTCCTGTCTCCAAATCTGCCAATTATGGCCACAGTTAGGGCTTACCATGACATCTGTAGCTGCAATGTGGAAAAAAATCCTGGCTGGGACACCTTCATCAAAGACTCCAACACACTGACTTATACCAGCCCAGGAGCCCTCAGGCAGCATGTCAACTGAGGAGGACTTTCAAAATGAAGCCTCCTTTCTCTTCTTGATTGCAGTCATTCTGAGGCTGTGACCTTAAGAAGAGTTAAGCATAAGGGCACAAAATCTGTACAAGTCACAAGCAATCGATAATATCATTTATAAAATTCAATGAAAAAGTAACATGAGACAGATTGAGGGGAAAACGTGTACTACAAAGCTAAAGTGCAAAGAAATACGAAGAGAAGACATCTAAATAAATAGAGTTCAGTGTCAAATGGTAATGAATCAGTGTTTACCAGCCGAGAAAGAGCAAAGTCCACACACTGTGGCTAGTAGTGCATCTGCTCTCAAGTCTGACGAATCAGAGGTGCTGTATAACCTTATCTCAAAGATCTTCATTATAACAGAAACAACACGTAAGTGAACAAACTGAATTTTCATCATTTAGAGCTAGTCTGTCCACGGTGTCACGGTATATTCATTGCAATGTTAAACAATCCTACATCTGTGATGGACTGGTGCCCTGTTCAGAGTTTGTTCCTGCTTTGTGCCCTATGCTAGCTGGAATTGGCTCAAGTCTGCCCCCCACCAGGACTGTCTTAACACATGGGCACGCTGGGTAGTTGCTTGGGGGCCTATAATGCTGTGTCACAGGTTTCTGAGGGAGCAGCCCAGCCAGGACACCTTGGAGGAACGCAAGAGGGCTTATACCTCCCCCTGAGCAAGTGGGGGCGACCGTCCTGGTGGATCATAGGGACCACGGGTACAGAGCTTTGAAGCTCAGCCCTGTAGGGGCCCGTGGTCACTGCCAGGGGGCGCCCAGATGCCTGAGGAGCCATGGACCTTAGCACTTCCGCCACACCTGGAAGTGCTGGGGGAAAGAGGAGCAGGGACACCCGGAGTGCTTTCGGGGATGCAGCCGGCACTTCCGCCACACTGGGGCGTGTCGGTGGAAGATTGCTGGGACACACCCGGAGCACATTATAAAAGGGGCAGTCTCCATCCATTCGATGGCTGGAGTCGAGAGTGCAGAGGACAAGGTCTGGGAGGAGACAAGGAGGCAGCCTGAAGAGAGAAAGAGGCATTGTGAAGGCCTGGACTTTGGGGGAGTTTTAGGGTTGTGGTGCACTTTAATTGTAAATAGTAATGTAAATAAACGTGTTGTGGGTGACATGAACGTATCTGCCTGTCTGTGTCCGGGCCAAGTTTCACAGCTGTTAAGATGGCCCTGCTCCCCACAACCCTGGTCTGGATTAAGCGGGTACGGAAATGACATAACATGGCAATCCTGCCTCCCACTATTTATTCAAACATTGGTAGATTCTACATCTTGAGTTTGGGTCTCACACCCAGAATCTCCCTGTGTAATCTAAGCATTATCCCCCTGACTGCTTAGGTTTTCCTCCAGGCCTCAAACCCTGACAGATCTACTGGCTTGTCTTACTGGTGATTTCCAAATTGGCCACTGTGAGAATGGGTGTGTTTGTCAGCATTATAATGATGAATACTCTGTACTACACCCTGTTTGGACAGGCTCCAGCACCCCCATGAAGACCTTGACTTGGATTAAGTGGATTTGAGAATGAGAGATGACTCAGATATCTTCTCACCCATCTATTTCTCACCTCACATAATTCACATTCAGCCTAACTTGGCAGAAACCAGTTCCATCTTGGGGCACTTACACCAGGCCAGTTTGCAGTCACCTCAAAATGTTTTTTAAATGGCAGCCATCAAAGGGTATAACATCATGAAGTGCTTTATACACTGAAAAAAGTATAGCATTGATGTTGTTCATTCAACGTAAATTTTCTCTTTCAAGCAACTTAAGATTAGTCATTTAGTGTTGCAGCTTGAAATATTTGGTTTCAGATCTCAATCAAAGTAAAAAAAATTGTTTGTACCAAATTAAGTTATGGTGGAGGGAATAAACGTAAAAATCCTATTTCATTTAACTTAATATTTTAGGTTGTTCATGTGCTGTGTTTGGGAGCCGTTTGTATATTCTTTCGGTCAAACTTTCCAGTTTGATGGCTTTCCAACTGCCAAAAAAGAAGAACAACTTAAAAAATAGATTTACTTCAGTAAAAAAAAACAAGTGAATTGTACCCAATAACTCTAAATGATTTGCCTCAACTTAAAAATTGTGGGATCAATAAGCTAAAAAGAATTATATTGGTTCAGATTGAAAATATTAAGTGTGAATCATTCACATTTTTTTTCAGTGTATAGCACCCATGATAATTGCATATGTGGATAACCCACAAATTAATAGGACAGTATAGGACAGAACGGCAGATAAAATTCTGAAATCAAGGACGAGACTTGAGCTAATAGCCCAAAGGCTACCTGCCAGTCTGTCAGGCACCAACTCTGCAACTGGGAACTTGTTTTGCTGGCCCATGGGAAACGGCGCACCTGGCGGCCTCCACCCAAGCTGCAAGTTTTAATTGCTGTTGAACAGCAGCTGCCGCCTTTGTTAAATAAACAACAGGTTTTACACCTGTTCAGGAGAAACCTGACCCTGTCCCTATTGAGTTGGGCCAATCAGACAAAGCAGCAGGAGACACTCAGCCTGCCTTCTTCGTGGCTCCACACCAAGGGGCTTTGGGGATTAACATCCATCCAATGGTGATCCCCATTGGAACATTATGGTGCAAATTAAAGCTACGACAATTAGTATCTCAACTCAAAGGAGGTCATTGCCAAATAATGTGAGCTCCAGTGCAGCTAATTTTAGACATAGACAACAAAATAGCCAGGTGAGGATAGTGAATGATTCAGCTATTCATTGGAGAGCCAAAGGAAGGACACAAAGAGAAAATGTCACCATTGTATTGTATGCCTTATGCTTATCATCTTATTACTTGCACTGTAAGTAACTGTCAAATAAAGACATGAGACTTTACTAATCAGTCATATATAAAGACAACATTATTTAAGAACCAAGAGCTCTGTTATTTTAAATACCTGCTCTGAGGACTTTGCAGCTGAGAGGAGTTACAAGCTCTTTAGTCAGAAGCTCATCTAGGAAGTCCATCCATCCATCAATTCTCGCTTATTCAGTTCAGGGTCACAGCATCTGGTAGCTCTCCTGTTAACATTCAGTGGATAGCAGGAACAAACACTGGAGAAGATGCCAGACCATTACAGAACAGACTCACAAGTAAACACCTGGTTAATTTAAAGTCACCAATTAACCTGACAGATGTCATTAGAATGAAAAACGGAAGAAAACCTTACACTGACGTGGAATGGACATGCAGTCTCTGCCATGATAGTGACTAGGCTGAGATGTGAACTCAGCCCTGCCATTTCCTGGCACAAGTTAGCTAAGCAACCACTTGTGGCTCTGCGGTTAGCCACCAACCTACACAAAGAAGAGCTGAACAGAAATTCTGTTTGGGGCCTTATGAGGACTAGAACATTGATAGAGTATTACTATTTATAGATTATTAAAGTTAAAGTTCCAGTTAGTCACTGAAGCAAAACACTAAAAGTTTATGATTGTGAGAAATGTTGCCTGTTCATTCTGTTACAGGCAATACAGGTGTCATATAAGTTAATTTCATTCTTTCTTCTAATTTCTTAGGCTGTATATTCTATATTCACTTTTTGCTTTAGTCCCCTAAATTTTTAACTTGACTACTGACATTGACTTTGGTGATTCTCAGATCACATTGTGTGAAAGAAGTGGGCTGTCAGCAAGCCCCAAACCAAACACGAACACACAAAGAGATCTGGGTTAAAAAAATGGATGGTTTTAACATCCAAAAAAGTACCTCCACCAAGTAGCATAAGCACAAACACAGGTTTTTTCTCTATACAAATATTCTCTCTGTCACCTCTCCTTTCACCACTACACTGCCCTCCTCCAGTCAAGTGTTGCTCCATGTCCTCCCAACTCCAACTCGCCTGGATAAGGGAGTGCAGTCCCTTTTATTGAGGACCCGGGAGTACTTCCGGTGCCAGGGTTACTGCCTGATGGAAGTACTTCCAGGTCATATGGAATTCCCATATTTTGTGGAGCGCATCTCCCTGCAGAGCCCCCTTGCAGCACTCACGGACCCGAGCAGAGCTGTACGGCGAGACTACAACTCCTGGCATTCCCTGCTAGTTCCTGAATGGGCGCCGATACGGAAGGCTGCTGCCATCTAGCACCTGAGGGGAATAAACATCCCACAAGGACAGTCCTTCCCTGTCCTCTTCTTCTGTCATGGCAAGGGAAGGTTCAAGTCCGTGTCCAGTCGGGATGCCTGTTCAGTTATTCAGGAGCTCCCATCCGGGTAAGGGATCCTCTGGAATCCTGGCCGGGGTGCTCGTCCATCCTGTGTGCCTCCTACAACTATAAAAGGTGCGGTGGTCTGCACCTACTCAAAATGCTGTTACTGTTGCACTAGAAGTGAGTTTAGTCCATAATGCTTAAAAATTTTGAGTGTTTTTTGTACGAGAAAAGTTAAAAAAATAAAATATTAATAATATAGTGTAATTCAATACAAAACAATAGTTAAAATACAAATTAAAAGATTATTATATTATGAAATAAAATTTGTGGTGAACCATAGAAGAAGATAACCGTGGTTACCCAGACCTCATTACTGGTTGCTAAAAGGCCGCCATAACAGTTCAAGCTCCAGGGCTCAAAACATACTTTGTCAGTGATTATTATTATTGTTTTTTAGCAGATGCCATTATCCAAGGCTACTTACAAAGCAGGTTTTAATATATAAGAATGAATAGATGGTGCAAGCATTAAAAGTAACAGAGAACAAGATAAAATAACAGGCAAAATGGAGTAAAACTATTGTTACATAATAATACCTGCAACTACACTAAGACAAAAAAACATTGTAAACTCATTGTTGGTACAACAGCTGCTATCCTATAGAAGAGAAACTGCGCAGTTCCAAAATATTTAATGAAAAAGGTGTGTTTTCCAAACACTCTTAAACATGAATAAGTTGGCTACAGTTCTAATAGGAAAAGGGAGATCATTCCACAGTTTTGGAGCAAGAATGGAGAAGTATCGTTCAGTCCTGGTAAGAGGAGGGATGGAGAATTCTTAATGGGACATTTGGAGAAACCAAAGACTGGATATACTGAGGAACAGAAACATTCAGTACTGTATATATGTAGGCATCTTCCTACCTACCAAGCTGGAAAATTCTTGTAACACACTCTTTTTCTTAAAGATTGCATTTCTTTAATGTGGGTAGTGACATTCTTTACATGTTCTACAACTCGGTGATGTTGTGATGGCCAGTACCATTTCTGTGCTGTGGTGTAATGGGAGAGGCCAACTGAGCTAATTAAAAAGGAAAGCAGAGCTATGGGGCAAACTTTTGACCTCCTGGAAATAGCAGTGAAGGAGAGAATGAAGACAAAACTTTTGGCCATTATGAATAATGCTGCACATCCTCTCTCTGACACACTAACACTGAGGGCATTGTAAAATACAAAGAACACAGAAAAAGAGTTGGGGTATCACCTTGGTAAGCCCAAATAATTTAACAGGTTTTATTGGAAATGAAAGAGGAGATATTATGAGTTGCGGAGATATCTTTGCAGACAAAAGTCCAAAACTGAACTGAAGTTGGTAGCTGTGTTTCGGATTATGAAGGCAGCCGGTAAGTCCAGGAAGAAAGGCACAGGAGAGGAAGTCAGTGATAGAAGAGCTGCTAATCAACCTGGGGCCTCATGTGTAAAAGGTGCGTACAAACAAAAATGTTGTGTCCACCCATTTCCATACACACTTTGAGATGTCAATCAGTCAGTCATTATCCAACCCGCTATATCCTAACACAGGGTCACGGGGGTCTGCTGGAGCCAATGCCAGCCAACACAGGGCACAAGGCAGGAACAAATCCCAGGCAGGGTGCCAGCCCAGCACAGCATAAAAACTAAACTTGGCGCAAAGCCACACACATTTTCATGGCAGCTTCACACCATGCATACATAAGTTTCTGCTCGTTTTGAAAACTGGTGGCACCCATTGTCAAAGCAATGCAACTGTTTCTGTGTGGTCTGCCTTTTTTCATATTTGTATCAATGATGTGGGATTTATCAAATACACTGAAATTAATTGCATACCATTTGCAAATTTAATTCACTTGATTGTACAATATAATGGTGCATGGAATGGCCAAACTAGTCCAACTACCATAGTTGCTTTAGCATTGCTAGAAGACATTGTAAATGTAAGAACTAGAAGAGAGTGTGTATTTATAGATGATGACGACTGGCTTCTAAGTCGATTTCAGTTTCCAAGATCTATCCTATTAGAGCTGTGTGCTGAACTGGCACCGGCTTTAAAAAGGCAGACTTTAAGGAAATTTGCTCTACCTGCTCCTTTGCAAGTTTTGTCCACTGTCGGCTTTTTAGCTGCAGGAGCTTTTCAAAGTGAATTTGCTGACTGATCGGGTATTTCACAAACATCACTGAGTTGTGCCATACCAGCCATGTGGAATGGTATTATCCACTTGTCATCCAGATATACAAGATTTCCTTGCACTGTGGTTTAAACTAGCAAACACAAAAGTTAAATTTGCAGCAACGTCCAAATGTAATTGGAGTGGTCAGCTGCACGCACATTGCTATTGCAATAGCACTGGACAAATTACATCAGCCAGGGATGAATCACCAAAAGAATGAGTAGGCATTGCATCATCTATAGCACGACAGCCTATAAAAATGGCAACTCCGCACTATCACAGGTGCTTTTCCCAACTAGTGTTAGAAAAGGCAAGTAGTCCTTTTAAGGATAGTGAGTCACCCCGAGGAATCTATCCGTTGTGGTGCTCAGTGCCAATGCTACAATATAAAGGCACCTTCAAAGAATGAATCTGCTTATATAAATAAAAAGCATTTCCAATCTATTAATGTGTGCTTTATAGTCCACAGAAAGTGTGTTGCATTGTGCAAGCATGTATCGCGCTGCATAATGTGGCACACAATCATGGCTTGCCTGTACCTAAAGAGATGTGGTATGATGAACCAGTGTTACAACTTCGTTTGAATGTAATTAGCAGAATGCAAAAACAGGTAATCAGATGCAGCATTTTTTTAACTATTTCATTTATTTTGTAGTTAATATCACATAGTACAGCCCTTATATTCCTTAGTTCATTGGCCACATCTCTTACAGCAACAACTGTTGCATTTTGTAACTCCAGAACAGAATCCATCAGCACACAGTCAGATGGTCACCCAGCGGTTCCCAAGGCTGAGGTGTTTGAACAGCCAGTGCCTGAAGATGTGCTCGACACAGCCTCACCATCACACATGGATTTGCGTCCTTGGCATGGGAGGTCAGCTTTTGTAATAATCTTGAAACAGAATAAACAAATGGTGTGCTGCAACTTGCCTTTTCACATTGACTTTGATATCTGACAACTTCTTTTTAATTTTGGACACTGTGCGACTTTTTGAACTTGAACTTTCATGTGCCTCTGCCAAGCTGTATTATTCCACCAGGTTCTTTTTGTTGCTTATACCACTGCTTATGCCAACAAATAGTACATTTTTCCTTGCCCCCACTTTTTTCCAAATGCTTTTGCCATTGTCTTTTGCACAAACACTGAACGGAACGGGCTATTTATACTGATTTGCATATTCAAATATTCAAAATTCTGTGAGGAGTCGGAATGGGGCTGTAGGAACATGTCCATGTGCTAAATTTCATGCTCATTGAGATTTATTAAGGGGAAGTGTGTGGAACTTGGCATATACACAGTTTTGTGCATCTGGATTTTTTTGTGCGTACGCACATTTCCAGTTTTGTCCATACACCATGTTTTATTGTGAAATCTACCCATGGTATTATATGTGAGGCCCCTGGTCTGCAGAGAGAGAAAAAGAGAAAGGATCAGAAAACAGTGACAGCTCCGAGCTCGGGGATAGAGCCCTTAAGTTGCCTCCCATTTGCACACACATGACAACATTTAACACTTTAAACTCAGCACCTTTGTTTTGGACCTGCTAGCAGGACTCAACAATAATGCATTTTTTTTAAAACAGCATAAAATCATTCATTTCCTCATTACAATAATAAAGTACAGTGTTTTGCCAATAAAATGGCATATTGCATAACCTGATACCATGTTGCAATATTTTTCTTTTATGCCTCAAAGATGATTGAATTGCTGACCCCAACCCCAACCCCACTGTAGCTTCCTTGTATGCCCTAAATTCAAGTGTGCACAATTTGACAAGGGACTATTATCTGCTAAATTAGAGGGGTGTTTGAACTTTCAAATGACCCCACACTCCACTTTCAATATTTCAGAATTTCTTTTTTTTCATTTTTTGCAGAGATGTTTTAGAATGTTGTAACTATTGCCATTGTAATATGAGTACACAGTATAATTTTTTACCAACTACAAATATTCTGACAGAGTAAGATCTGCCCTTCAAAATGACACATAGGCCATGGGTCTTCAATATTTGAAAACAGTAAAAGCAGAGAAGAATCCTGTTTTGTAGTATTTCAAAATAGTAAACCTAGAAATAGTACTTGTAGATATTTCATAACATTTTATTCGGAATGTTCCTGACATCTTTATTAACACTTTCATAGTGTTGGGAGCTTATTTAAATACATATGGAAATAAGAATAGCATTCAAAGTGCATTTTTGTTATAAACATTATGGAATTTTGCAACTTATTCTGCTGCAACATGTGTTACAACATAGCTAATTCTCCAGGTGAGAAAAGAGAAATGTCTGATTTTTATTTTGAAGGGTAGAGCATGAATATTGAATAAAGGATGATGAAGTTATAGCTAATTAAATCAAAGTAGCAGAAAACGGACATAAATGTGGCTGAGTTTAAAGGGTTAAGCACAAATTACTCAGGTGAACTGTATCAAGAAATGCAACTTGGGTTTCTTTGTACCAATAAAGTGCATAATGCAGCACTGAGCCTGCTCTCGTATCATTAGTCAAGTCAGAAGTTTTCTGCTTTTTTGTAATTCTTGTGTTTTTGAGAAGGATTTTTGTTGTTTGTTAAAATTATTCATATTTCCAGCATCTATCTATCTATCTATCTATCTATCTATCTATCTATCTATCTATCTATCTATCTATCTATCTATCTATCTATCATATAGTGCCTTCACATCTCCTTACCTATTTGTCTCTTGGTACTAATGATAGTGACCATAACAACTGATTTTAGTAAGGCTTATTGATTATGGATAGTTTCTTTTAGTTCTAAAGCTGCAGTTAAAAAAATCTCTATTTATTAGTAAAGCACTTCAAGACACCATTCACTGTAGAAATATACTGTATTAAATAAAAGATTGCAGATAACCTTGTGACAGAATCAGTTTTTGAACCTAAAAAAAAGTTGTGTACTTTGTATGAAAATCATTGAATACATCAGGCAGCATGTGAATAAGACATCAATTCAAAACCAGAACAAAACAGCAATTTATTTGTGCAGAAAATCTGTACATGTAGAAGTTTTTAGGACTGGATAAAAGGGCTCTTAGTTTGTTGTGTTTTTTGCCAAAGAAGCATACCGGTGCTAAATACCATCCTTGTCTAGTTATACCTATAGCAGCTGCATTTATTGCCCAAACACAGACACAACCACAGACACCAGTCTCAGATTCAAAAGACCTTTTATTCAAAGTAGTATAGTTACAGATTTAATTCCTATACACAGCTCTTTCACTCTTTTCTTCCTCTACGCTTCCCAGGTGAGCTTTGTCCACCTACTCCAACTCCCAGACTGAGGTGAGGAGGCCGCTTTTTTACTGGACCTGGGAGTACCTCAGGTGTCATAACACGGCACTCAGGGAGCACTTCTGTCAGGCAGAAATGTCATAAAACAAAGAGAGTTCTTGTCTGGCAGTATTCGCTGGTGACATGTGGGGAACACAACAGGGCAGACCTTCAGAACTACACTTCCCATGCAGTCTTGCAAGTGTCCAAACTAGAGCCATGCCAGTGGAGCACTTCCACCTATCATACTAGGGGAATAACTGTTCTTGGCAGGCAGTCTCCTTCAGTCCATCAATTATATCTTCAACCATCCCAGTTGGGATGTGCAGTCATCTATGCCATCATTCTATAATGGGCTCTCCACCCATTCCAGTTCCTAGACACCTGGAAATAGGCATCATTTTGGCAAGAGTGTCCCGCCAGACAGAGCTCCCAAGCAAATTGACCCTAATCTGACACTAGAGCCAAACTTTTACTTTGTTGTTTGAAGGCCAAGGGTAAGTGTGATAATGCCTCAGGAGTGTTCTCTTTTGTTTTGAACGTTCTGTTAATTAAATAGAATGACCCAGTTGGAGCCCCAGATTTTTGTCTGTGACCTGTCATTCCTGAACACAGGCAGTATATATATTGTAAGGGAAAGCAGGCAACTCAACACGGCTGGGATGCCCAAGGAATGGAAGAATGGAGGAAGGCTGCCTCCTCCAGAATGCTAGATGGCAGCCCCCTGGGTTGCAACGTTGCTCAGACTTCCACAGGGTTCCATGGAAATTAGAGTTTGGTGTCTGTTGTGTTGGGTGTTTGGGGAGCTGTGTAGCCCCTGGAGGTCACTATATATATATATATATATATATATATATACAGTACAGGCCAAAAGTTTGGACACACCTCCTCATTCAATGTGTTTTCTTTATTTTCATGGCCATTTACAGCACTCCATCACTCTCCTTTTTGGTCAAATAGCCCTTACACAGCCTGGAGGTGTGTTTGGGGTCATTGTCCTGTTGAAAAATAAATGATCGTCCAACTAACCTGACTTCTGCACAACACAACTGCTGGTCCCAACCCCATTGATAAAGCAAGAAATTCCACTAAATAACCCTGATAAGGCACACCTGTGAAGTGAAAACCATTTCAGGTGACTACCTGTTGAAGCTCATCGAGAGAATGCCAAGAGTGTGCAAAGCAGTAATCAGAGCAAAGGGTGGCTATTTTGAAGAAACTAGAATATAAAACATGTTTTCAGTTATTTCACCTTTTTTTGTTAAGTACATAACTCCACATGTGTTCATTCATAGTTTTGATTCCTGCAGTCATGAAAATAAAGAAAACACATTGAATGAGGAGGTGTGTCCAAACTTTTGGCCTGTACTATATATATATATACAGTATATATATA
>JANRMT010062820.1:1559763-1585377 GCA_026402145.1 Polypterus bichir lapradei
AGCGGCAGCCTGTCTATGAACTTAATTTAAAGTTTAGGTTTACATCGTGCTTTGTTTCCGAAGTAGCAGAACTCATGAATATGGTTGTATATGTCACTCGCTCGCTTCTTATTGTTTCGCTGCCTTCTCAATTATATAATGCATGTTTTCTTCAGCGCTTTTTGGGCCTCTTCCTGGTTTTCTACGTACTGCGTGATTACGTGGGAGGCGTGATGATGTCACACGAAACTCCGCCCCCACGGGTTTCAAGCTCATCTCCATTACAGTAAATGGAGAAAAACAGCTTCCAGTTATGACCATTACGCGTAGAATTTCGAAATGAAACCTGCCCAACTTTTGTAAGGAAGCTGTAAGGAATAAGCCTGCCAAATTTCAGCCTTCTACCTACACGGGAAGTTGGAGAATTAGTGATGAGTCAGTCAGTCAGTCAGTCAGTCAGTCAGTCAGTGAGTGAGTGAGGGCTTTGCCTTTTATTAGTATAGATATGACTTGGACATATTGGACCCAATTTATTCTGAGATTTTGCAAAAGAAAATTAAAATATAACAAATGTAAATTAATGCTTCATGAATATGGAAGTGTCGGTGCCCTCTTGTAGGCGCTTTGAAGAACTGTAGAAGCACATTGTTCATTGAAGTTCATCTTGTCAGAAAAGATGCTGTCAATGGTTTTATCTGGGCCAAGCAGATGAGGCGGAGTTTGAGGAGGATGTGAGATTATGCATACAGCTCAAAAAAATTAAAGGAACACTTTTTAATAAGAGTATAAAATCAAGTCAATGAAACTTCTGGGCTATTGATCTGGTCAGTTAAGTAGCAGAGGGGGTTGTTGATTAGTATCAGCTGCTTTTGTGTTAATGAAATTAACAACAGGTGCACTAGAGGGGCAGCAATGAGACGACCCCCAAAACAGGAATGATTTTAAAGGTGGAGGCCACTGACATTTTTCCCTCCTCATTTTTTCTGAGTGTTTTTTCACTTGTTTTACTTTTGGCTACAGTCAGTATCACTATTGGCAGCATGAGGCCATATCTGGACCATACAGAGATTACACAGGTAATCCAACTTCTCCAGGATAGCACATCAATACATACCATTACCAGAAGGTTTGCTGTGTCTCTCAGCACAGTCTTACAGGGCATGGAGGAGATTCCAGTTACTTTAGGAGAGCTGGACAGGGCCATAGAAGGTCCTTAACTTATCAGCAGGACCCACCAGCATCTGCACCTTTTGCCAAGGAGGAACAGGATGAGCACTGGCACAGTCCTGCAAAACGACCTTCAGCAGGCCTCTGGTGTGAATGTCTCTGATGAAACAATCAGAAACAGACTTCATGAGGGTGGCCTGAGGGCCAGATGTCCTCTAGTGGGCCATGCGCTCACTGGCCGGCACCATGGAGCTCGATTGGCATTTACCATAGAATTCCAGAATTGGCAGGTCCACCACTGGTGCCCTGTGCTTTTCACAGATGAGAGCAGGTTCACTCTGAGCACATGTGACAGACGTGAAAGGGTCTGGAGAAGCCGTGGAGAATGTTATGCTGCCTGTAACATCGTTCACCATGAACGGTTTGGTGGTGGGTCAGTGACAGTTTGGGGAGGCATATCCATGGAGGGACACACAGACCTCTACAGGCTAGACAATGGCACCATGACTGCCATTAGGTATCGGGATGAAATCCTTGGACCCATTGTCAGACCCTGTGGTGGTGCAGTGGGTCCTGGGTTCCTCCTGGTGTACGACAATGCCCGGCCTCATGTGACTAGAGTATGAAGGCAGTTCCTGGAGGATGAAGGAATTGATGCCATTGACTGACCCCCATGTTCTCCTGACCTAAATCCAATTGAACACCTCTGGGACATTACGTTTCGGTCCACCCGACTCTGCCAGGTTGCACCTCAGACTGTCCAGGAGCTCAGTGTTGCCCTGGTCCAGATCTGGGAGGAGATCACCCAGGACACCATCCGTCATCTCATTAGGAGCACGTCCCCTCCCGACGTTGTCAGGCAACCATACAAACACATGGGGCCATACAAGCTACTGAGTACGATTTGAAGTTGCTGCAATGAAATTTCAGCAAATGGACTAGCCTGCTGCATCATTTTTTCAATTTTATTTTCGAGGTGTCTTTGAATTCAGTCCTCTGTAGGTTGATAATTTCATTCCCATCAAATGATGTGGCATCCTTTTTTTCCTAACACATTACCCAGTCCATATCAGTAGAGATATCCAACAGGATTTTTTCCCCATTGAGGTCTGATGTGTTTTCAAAGTGTTCCTTTAATTTTTTTGAGGATTAATATACCTGTATATATATAGATAGATAGATAGATAGATAGATAGATAGATAGATACTTTATTAATCCCAAGGGGAAATTCACATAATCCAGCAGCAGTATACTGATACAAAGAAACAATATTAAATTAAATAGTAATAAAAATGAAAAAAGTTAGCATTTACTCCCCCGGGTGGAATTGAAGAGTCGCATAGTGTGGGGGAGGAACGATCTCCTCAGTCTGTCAGTGGAGCAGGATAGTGACAAAAGTCTGTCACTGAAGCTACTCCTCTGCCTGGAGATGACACTGTTCAGTGGATGCAGTGGATTATTCATGATTGACAGGAGTTTGCTTAGTGCCCGTTGCTCTGCCACAGATGTTAAACTGTCCAACTTTACTCCTACAATAGAGCCTGCCTTCCTCACCAGTTTGTCCAGGCGTGAGGCGTCTTTCATCTTTATGCTGCCACCCCAGCACACCACCGCGTAGAAGAGGGCACTCGCCACAACCGTCTGGTAGAACATCTGCAGCATCTTACTGCAGATGTTGAACGATGCCAACCTTCTCAGAAAGTATAGTCTGCTCTGACCTTTCTTACATAGAGCATCAGTATTGGCAGTCCAGTCCAATTTGTCATCCAGCTGCACTCCCAGGTATTTATAGGTCTGCACCCTCTGCACACAGTCACCTCTGATGATCACAGGGTCCATGAGGGGCCTGGGCCTCCTAAAATCCACCACCAGTTCCTTGGTTTTGCTGGTGTTAAGATGTAAGTGGTTTGAGTCGCACCATTTAACAAAGTCTTTGATTAGCTTCCTGTACTCCTCCTCCTGCCCACTCCTGATGCAGCCCACAATAGCAGTGTCATCAGCGAACTTTTGCACGTGACAGGACTCTGAGTCGTATTGGAAGTCTGATGTATATAGATTGAACAGGACCGGAGAAAAGTACAGTCCCCTGCGGTGCCCCTGTATTGCTGAACACAATGTCAGACCTGCAGTTCCCAAGACGCACATATTGAGGTCTGTCTGATGAATATATATATATATATATATATATATATATTTCATCTGGAAGTATTGTACGTCTTAGTAGTAATCTACAAAGAAATTATATTTGTATATAATAAAATATTAATATTTAATACAAATAAAAAGTCAGAATACCCAAAAGTCTCAAAAATGCCTTGATGGATTTGATTGAAATTTGGTGACGTTATAGACAAATGAATATCAGCTGACATGGTTTATTTCTCTGTCGATAATAATTTTATTAATTTGTCAGTATTTATTAGTGTTATGCTTACATGCTCTTGGCCACAGGAATAGCTCCAGTAATCAATAGGGCAGATTAATGAAGACAGGTTGATGTCCTGGACAGGTAATAGAGTCCGACAAAGTTAAATGCTTAGCAAGTGCTGCTTTCTGTTGTTGACTACTGGCACTGTTAGATCTGTGCCATCTCTTACCTTGGTTATCTGTTCTGCTCTGTCAACCCCCAGACCCTGGTTGCCCTGGACCCCTCTCCCCACCAGCACTGTTTGATCACGGTGCTTAAACTATTAAAGGAGTACACCCCCGAGATATTTGATCGTGGTGCTTTAAACTCCAAGGTTGAAACGTTGATCTAAGGTAGTGGTACTTGAAGCATGAAAAGAAATACTGTACTTGAGTGAACAGCATAAATAAATGAAACTCAGAAACATCTAATAATAATAATAATAATAATAATAATTAAAGAAATTAAAGAATACTTTCCTGTAAAACTGTGCTTTGCAATGACCATCAACAAAAGCCAAGTCACTAGGAAGAGTAGAAAACAACAGGAATTGAATTAATGCAGGACTGTTTAGTTCATGGGCAATTGCGTATAGCATGTTTAAGAGTGAACAGTGACCTAATAATATTAATATTATAACTTATGATTTGATTGAAGCCATTATCTAAGATGACTTACAACATCTAAGATATAATTGGTAGCACTGCTGCCTTGCAGTTAGGAGACCTGGGTTCATTTCCCAGGTCCTCCCTGCATGGAGTTTGCATGTTCTCCCCGTGTCTGTGTGGTTTTCCTCCGGGTGTTCCAGTTTCCTCCCACAGTCCAAAGACATGCAGGTTAGGTGCATTGGCCGATCCTAAATTGTCCCTAGTGTGTGCTTGGTGTGTGGGTGTGTGTGTGTGTGTGCCCTACGGTGGGCTGGTGCCCTGCCCGGGGGTTTGTTCCTGCCTTGCGCCCTGTGTTGGCTGGGATTGGCTCCAGCAGACCCCCTGTGACCCTGTGTTAGGATATAGCGGGTTGGACAATGAATGACATGACTGAATGACTGATGAAGATATAATTGGTTACATTTCTTTTGTTTTTTTAATAGGAGCACAAGCAGGGGAGTGACTTGCTCTTGGTCACACAGTGTTAGTAGAAGGATCTGAACCCACAAGTTCAGGGCTTGAAGTTCTAAGTACAGAGTCTTAACCACTGCAACACACTGGCTGTCAATAATATCAACATTTATATGCATGTAATTTACATACTATGACAGACCCTAGGAATGTGACAACAACCAAGAGAATTCATTTCAGATCACAATGAGGACGCAACTACACAAGGTTAGAAAAATGAATTATTTGATGAGAATAAGAAAATCCTAAGCAAATGACTTGTGTGAGTCAGAGTTACCAAAGCATGAACTCCATTATGGTGTGTGACAGTTTAAGGAATTGTTTTCCTCAGTATGAGGTCTGAATGAAATTGTCTTAGCTGGTGATTAAGTAATTTTAGATTTTATGCCCGGTACATTAAAGTTTACTTACCTTTGTTGACACCTTATGAAAGATGAGGTACCGTGGATCTTGTGAGAGACAAGGCTAGTCCGGCAGGATTACAGCTGCAAAAAAGAGTAGCAGCAGATAGATAGAGCGGTACAAACAGAGTCCAGGGGATGTAATCATATTAGCTGATGTCAGCAGATCAGGAGTGTTCCACCAGAGGGTGTTGTAGGCTGGTGTCTTGAGAAAACTACGGGGAAGCTGAAGGTGACTCAAAGAAGAGTATCCAGAGTACAGAGTTTAACCTCTGAGGAGTTAAGAAAAGATGACAATCAGGATGGAGTAACAAGTAACTGAGAGAGAGATGGATTGAGAAATGGAAGGCAAGGAGGAAAGTGAAGCAACAGTCTCCTTTATTATTGAAGCATCCAGATACTGCTTAAGTCAGAATTGCATGATTTTCTTTGTTTTGGCTTTTTTTATACTTCCCTTGACCCTTGTTGAATTGATCGACTCTGTTCTTGCTCATTTAGTATGCAGCATACAGTCCCTCTTGGACATTTTATCGTTATACAGCTTTGAATCACAGCGAATTTAATGTGACTTTTTTGACACTGATCAGCAGAAACAGACTCTTTAATGTTAAAATGAAGACAGATCTGTGCAACATGTTCAGACTTAAAATAATTAATAAATGTGAAAACTACCAAAGGATGAAAAGTTTTGATAGGCACTATATAAAGTATTCTATACTATATGTTTGACATGAATAAGTATAACGTGTTGTTCAATATGATTTGAATCTTTCATTAATTGTAATTTAAATGTGAGTCACTTAGGTAAAAAATATAAAAATATGCCAGTTTTAAAAATGAATGAATCGCATGAGCCATTCTATTCTATTAATACAGTAGTATTATACAAATTCCAGTATATATACAGTATTCTATAGTATATGTTTGACTTGAATAAGTATAACGTGTTGTTGAACATAATTTAAACCTTTCATTAATTGTAATTTAAATTTAAGTGACTTTGTTAAGAATTATGAAAATATGCCAGCTTTAAAATGACTGAATTGCATGAGCCATTTTACTGTATTCTATGAATACAGTAGTATTATACAAACCTGCTTATATCATCATAGGTGTTGTTATAACAGGAACATCTGTGCAGTCGTGTAACGTGTTCTCACTGACTATACTATGCAATAACAGAAGCTTTTGGCGCTCACTGAGATTCGCATAAATGTAACTTCAACCCTGTCTGCTTGTGATTTCACATTTTTTTCCGGTCCCAGGCTATATGCGGACCCGCAAGCTCTTGGTTGTTATAGCAACAAATAGATTTTTTTTTTTCACCCTTGATCCAAACACTTTGCTGGATTCTATCCAAAGTTGTTTCACGGTTTTTCATAGCAATCTGCTGTCTTCATCTCCACCATCCTTAAAAGCTGCTTGATGCTCTCCTTGCATTTATTTGATATTCAGGCTTTAAAATGCACTATTCAGTTATTAGCACAATAAATTCAGTACTCTAAAAATGTTAAAACCCGTCGGATGGCAATATTTGCACTTGCAAGGTTTTAAATTTGAAAATAAACTCTTTCACAACACCACCTGAATAAGCAAGCCTTTGCTGCATACTGTACTTGAGACCATAAGTTAGTCTGCTGCTGCCACTTTTTAAATAACCTTCCACATGCATCTTTTCATTTCATCTACTGTAGCTTCTTCAATATTACCAACCAGAATGCCAGAATGCCTTTCACTCTTTCATTTATTTTCTGAGTTTAAACAGGGGGCGGAAACATATCCACGCATTATTTGATGCAGAGTAGGTACCAAGCCTGTGTTGTTTGACAATCACTTATTTAACACAGCCTCTTGACAAATCCATTTTGATGGTCAAGTAACATGAACCCAGGGCCGTGAAGCTTTGGAGCAGCAGTGCCAACCATTGCACCTGTTAAGAACTGAGAGTTCAAGGTGATAAATCGTTCCAAAGCACGTAGTCCCAAAAATGTCCACTAGAGGGGAAAACAGTCAAACGCAGCTAGTAACATTGGCAAATAGAGAATCTTTATTTATAAAAATATTTATTCCTCTCAAGAAACATGTCCTGTAACCGTGTAAAGCTCAGAAGAACTCCAAAGAGCACAAAAGCCATACAATGCCTGTTAAAGGTAAAGTCCAAAGAATGCTCAAAATACAGAGCAAAAAGTTTAAAAAAATCCAAGTAATCACAAAGCACAGTAGAAAATACAAGAAAACTCACCAACTCCCTAGCACATTTGTAATGAACTCCCACATCCCATGGGAGACTCTTCAGTTTTATAGGCCGGAGGGCAGTTCCTGACCACAGACAAAACATATGGAACATAACACAGGTAAAGAAAATACAGCAGATATTTGATAAAATGTGACATTAATCTATATAAATCCCTGCCTGGGATTTGTTCCTGCCTTGTGCCCTGTGTTGGCTGGGATTGGCTCCAGCAGACCCCCGTGACCCTGTGTTAGGATATAGCGGGTTGGACACTGACTGACTGACTGAATATGGTTGGCTAAATATTTTTCTATTGAAATTACAACTATATTGTATACCTGCAATAATTATGTAATTTAGGTTTTAATCACATATTTTCAGTTTTTCACTTAAATGTAATGTGAGGTAAACATCCTAATTATATTTTTTATTGTGTTCATAAATGTAAATCAAAATAACTCTTCACAATTATGGTAAAACAATATTTTATGAGTTTAATTTTGCTTAACTGTTTGTTTTTCATACTTTATGCTAATTAAGTTGTAATTATTATTTTTTTAACTTTAAGAATGTATCCCTGCAAAAACATATCCTTTCCACTTTCAACAAATCCTCACTAAGCTGCAGATATTAGTTTCTTGACAAACTTTCAGCTGTGTATAAACTTTGTATTTAAAGAAATTTTAATGCTGTCTAAATTATCTTTAAATTTGTCTCAGCGTATAAACTAACTGTTTACAATATGTTCATAATGCTGCTATGCAAACCTTGACTTAAGCCCAATGTGGCAGTTTTAAGAATATGTGTGAACAGGTTAAGAAACTCATAGTCTCCGGAAATTATTATGAGCGAAACAAAAGATCATGACACAAAAATCAGGCAGGAGTTGGTACCAAGAAAAATATGTGATCATGTACACAAAACTGAAAGGCAAAACTAGAATCAAAGTTGAAGAGCAAAACCTGCTTAATAAAACTTCGCACTGGGGCCTACTTTAACAGAAACTAACTATTGCCAAGAGTTGAGTAGAATAGAATGGTGTATCCGCCAAGGGTTTGCGACTATTGCGACTACTGCCATATTTACAGTGTCACTTCCTGCTGTAGTTGAATGTTACACTGTAACGTAAGAAATGCAACACGTAGTATCATGTACATAAAAAAGATGTTAAAAAAATAATCTTTGTCAAAACCACTTAAAATATAAAATGGACTACAAAAGTGTAATCCTCAATCAAAAAAAAAAAAAAAAAAACATGAACTGATTCAAATTATACATATGAGATGTATATAATCTCACAATGGGAATGTGTGCCTGAGAATCATATGAATATATATGTCAGTAGCATACTGACCCCACCACAGCGATCCTTGTTCATAGTCCTGTCACCTCTCGTCTGGATTATTGCAATTCCCTTTTTTTTTTGGTCTTTCTCGCAAATCTCTTTATAAGCTTCAACTGGTCCAGAATTCAGCTGCCCGCATCATTACTAGAGCCCCATCTATTCACCATATCACTCCCATCTTGCAGCAGCTTCACTGGCCTCCAGTTAAGTTCCACATTGAACTCAAAATTCTTCTGTTAACTTTTAAGGCTAACCACAACCTTGTCCACCATATCTGTCTGACCTCCTCCATGTTGCCACTCCCTCCTGCACTCTTAGACCCTCTTCCTCCATCCACTTGACTGTCCCCTTCACCCGTCCTACCACCAGATGAAGCAGAGCATTCAATTGCTCTGCTCCCCAGCTCTGGAACTCACTACCGTCTTAGCTTAGAAATATTGAATCATTTTCACTTTTTAAATCTAAACTTAAAACTCATTTGTTTAAGACTGCTTTTTCAATTTGATTAAAATTGCTCTGTCTGATTTTAATTTTTGTATTTTAATTTGTTTATAATGTGTGTTTTATCTATTGTTCGGGGTCCTTGAGTGTTTAGAAAGGCACCTATGAATAAATAAAATGTATTATTTATACAAAATGATAAATAGAAGAAGAAGACGTGGTCAAGGGACAACACATAGATAAACACATTGGACTAATCAAAACCAGGCAACCAGAAACAGATCTGGTAAGAGCAGAAAGTATAAGTCATATTTGAAAATCAGGCAAAGAACGAAGTTGAAACCAAATCACACAACCCTACCTCCAAGGACTACTTAAAAAAAAGCTAACTAACACTAAGAGATTTGAGCAGGTGGTTGAACCAACCAAGGAATGGTTCCATGTGCAACTGGCATGATACATACTGTACATCGTTACATCCTGTGACCTCATCAGGGTTTACTATCACATGATATGACCCAAAATGGGAAAATGTAAACAAAGAAAAATATAAGAATAACCTGAAAAACGTTTGTAAATTAAAACCAAAATTTGAAATAAAAATGCAAACGTGAAATAAAATCCTCATGTGCCATAACCCCAAAATACACAAAAACTCACATATCCATTAAAGTGGCTAATTCTACAGACAGATACTTAACCACCTAATAGGCAAGGCTGCACTGGCTTCCTGTTCAATATTAAGTGACCTTTAGACCCCTGCGACTGCTTTATTAAGCAGTGCATTACTTAATGTTATGACTGTTTTTTACACTGCTCACTTCATATAATCTACTGAGATGTTTGAAATGCTCTAATGTTGGCTTTCTTAAAACTCTCAAGGCCCTGCCATGTTGATAAACACTCATTCTGTTTCGTGAATTCTGATCTGTGGAACACTACCTCTAGTTTTGTCCATAAACATCAATCAGTTATAAAATTCAGTCTGAGCTTAAAAATTCTAATTTTCTTTCCCTAAATTTAGATTGGCCATTCCCGTATTTGAATGCTTTAAAATGTCCTGTTTTTACCAAACGTGGATATGACGACTTTGTTGTTTTGTCAGTTTATTCTTTCTATCAGTTTGGTGATATGAACATTTCTTTTATCTTTCATCATGCAGTCTTCCTCAGGTGTTTTGCTATTTCTTGGTTATTTATATTCTATTTTGTACATTCCTGAGATATGAACGTAAGTGTTTTGTCAAAAATAACTCTTGTAGCCTGAGACTGCTTTCTAATTTGTTTTCATCTGACTTGTTGAAAGTAAAATCAATCTAGGATATGAAGATTCACAAGGTGCTATTTTTAACTTGATTATGGAGTAATCTCCCTCACGTATCTTCAGTATTCTGATGAAATACTAAACTTTTCTCTATAATATACTCTTCTCAAACTCCCAGTGATGTTCTTGTGTCCATTTTGAGGAATGTCTTCATCCATCCATCCATCCATTATCCAACCTACTATATCCTAACTACAAGGTCACGGGGGTCTGCTGGAGCCAATCCCAGCCAACACAGGGCACAAGGCAGGAAACAAACCCCGGGCAGGGCACCAGCCCACCGCAGAGGAATGTATTTAACAGTAAAATCTAACATAGCCTTTATTACCAGTTGTGCTAAGATTTTGATGTAAAATAGAAGAGCTACAGTTTTTGGCTGCCAAGGTCTAATGCATCATTTGTGAAAATATACTATCATTATTGTTGGTTTTATTAAATCTTTCATGCTTTTTATCTTTCTGCCTAAATTTTGAGTTATATATGTTTACGTTTGTGGTGGGCTGGCGCCCTGCCCGGGGTTTGTTTCCTGTCTTGTGCCCTTTGTTGGCTGGGATTGGCTCCAGCAGACCCCCGTGACCCTGTAGTTAGGATATAGCGATTTGGATAATGGATGGATGGATGGATATGTTTACGTTTTGACAATATTAATTGATTCTAAAGCAATGTAACACATTTTGAAAAGCATAGATCTGTATGTAATTTTCTCTCCACCACCTTGTGAAATAATGGGTATGAAAATGCGAGACTCTCTCAAACTCTTCTGGTTTTCTTTCAGAAAGCAGTTAGAAGCATTTCAGCCTGGAACTCCTTCAGATTATCCTGAAAGGAACAAAGAAATCACCCTCTCCAAAGAAAGTCAAAATGGAGGCAGTGACTTCCTATCAGTCTTTTGGTTAGTATTGGAGAGATCGATAGCAGAAAAGAGTCAACTTGCCCAAGAACAGCAAGAGATGAAAAACATCAACTGGGACACAACTGCTGCAGTGAGTGATGATTGAAAGATTGAAGTTGCGGGTACAAGTGACAGAAATGACATTTTCTCACAGGGCTGCTGAGCCAACACTCTATAATATGGGGAGAAGGTCAGCAGTTGGAGTAGAGCGATTGGTCTACCAGATCGATAGGCGACAGTTGAGGTGGTCTGGGAATGTCACAAGGATGCTCCCTAAGTGGATCCCCTTGGAGAGGCACTGAGCACTTCTCACTGGATAAAAACCTGCCTCAGAACCTGAAAGTTTTGAAGGGATTATAACTCTAGGCTGGCATGTGATTAACTGGGAATTGCCTAAAAAGGGAGAATCTGTAGCTGGGGAAATGAAAATCTAGGCTGACCTGCTTGGCCTGTTGCAACCAAGACCCTCATTAGGAAAATATTTTCAGAAGATGAGATACGATGATGACATGTAAAGAAAGAATTCTCCTTGGGGTAAGCATACAATGATTTATTTGCCTGTAAGTAGTCATTAGAGATGTTTCTCTTTGTCCCTGTGGCAAAAATTGCTTAACAAAGCCCTTTTTAACTGAAAGACAGTACACAAAAATGTATTTTTTCCATTATGTCTAGAAAAAAACTAAGCCACTGTGGTAATAATTAGGACAGAACTTTAAAATTGAAAGTATCCAAATCTACACAAACTCTTAAGATGTTTCTGAACTACTCCCCAATCACCCCACTACCTGTCCACTTGACCCTATCCCCTCACATCTCCTTCAGGCCATCTCCACCTCACTCAGCTCAAGCACATTTCCTATCATCTTCAAACACGCTCTGATAACCCCACTTCGAAAAAAAACAACATTTGATTCATCCGAAGTTAACAATAACAGGCCTGCCTGGCTACTTTCCATTCTTTCCAAAACATTTGAATGTGTTGTTTCTAACCAGGTCTCTTGCTTCCTTGTACAGATTAGATTGCTCGATACCAACCAGTCTGGCTTCAAGAGGAACCACTCGACTGAGATGCCTGTACTACTCTGGTCAACCAGCTGCTACATGCAAGAGCTATTAACATATCATCGGCCTTGATCCTTCTAGATCTCTCCTCTTCCTTCGACATGGTCATCCTTCTTGCCACCCACTCTGACCTTGGCATCACTGGGACTGCTCTCGCAATGTAGTTTGTAGTGATGACCAGAGAATATATATTTTTATCTCATAAATTCATGTAGAATGGACAAAACAACCCACTACTCCCCTTATTAATTGGTTAAGAGTCCTTGTCTTCAAATCAAAAGAAGAATCTCCTGTAAAGAGGATTCCTCTTTGTGGACTACATTCATTTCCATTTATTTAACAATATTTTAGCAAACACTACATACATTTTGCACATTGTGAGAATACAATTGGATGACTTGACATGTGGATTATGCAATATGAAAAACATGAGATTTTTCCATGGACATTTTTATACTGTTTCTGTTGTTGAGTGTTGGTTACCAATGGCTCAGATTCTATCAGAAAAGTTGTTAAATTGGTTCTGCAAGAAAACATGAAATTAAAGTACATGGGGTAAGTAACATATTGAAGAAAATATCACTTTTTGTGGAGCATTCCTTTAAGGTCAGCTAAAGAGTTAATATTAATAAAATAAAAAAATACAAAATAATTGTCAAAAATGTACCTAGAAAGTTGTGAGCAAATTTGACCAGGAACCATGAACATTATAAATAAATGAATTCACTTCTGCCCCATTATTAGTCTTTTACTGTATCTTGGATCAGTTGCACACAATCCTGCTCTGGTAGGCTTTGGCTCCAATTAACCCTTTAACTGGATTAAGTAGGTTCAATAAACTGAAGGATGAATGGACAGTTCTACTCACAAGACTAGAAGATGCAGAATGTAAAACACGATTAATGAAAAATTATTGGTTTAACAAAAACATTGTGAATCCAGTTCTTTAACTTAACAGGGCTATGAAAATTTTATTTTACCCTTAATTTAGATTTTCTTTGATTTTACCCAGAATAAGTAGCCAACTTTCACTTCATCTCAAACCGTTGGTGTTTCCTCCAATTTCATATAAACAAAAATAAATTACTTCTTGTGCAGTCACATGAACAACTAAAAGTGACAACTCCCTAAAGTCTGATAGTGAAATAATTATCCCATCCTCCTTTGTGAGACACTTTGATATATTTACCAGTAGCTTGATTCTGCAATAATCAAAAACTTATAATCTACATTTTTATATCTCTAGTTTGGACTATTGCAATTCTAGTTTAAATGGTTGTCCTGTAATTAGATACCGATAATGTACTGCACAAGTATCCTTTCATAGGTGGTTGTACAATCTGCTCAAAACCATAACATTAACCTCTGAATAAAAAGAACAGACTAATAACTTTTAATACAATGCATGAAAATGTAAACAAAAAAAAATATGGAATAAAGTCACAGCAGGTAAGGCAAAAAATATTTTATTACAGTATTTATTCCAGAGGTAGGATCAGGAAACAGACAGAAGATCTAAGTAGGGAAAGACAGGCAATGCACAGGTTGAAGTATCCAAAACTCTAGACAATAGGCAAAACACAAGTGTTATGGTTTATTGTATTTAAAAATGTAATAAATAAATACACTTTTGAAAGTGGTTTCTTGGATTTTGACTATGAAGATTTATGCCAGTTTGTTACTGTTCTGATTGGACATGTATTTATAAAAGTCAGTTTTTATTTGTTTCAATAAATGTGCAACCACTGTTTTCTTCTGGGTGCTCTCATTTTGTAGGGCTGTGTGAACATATGATGTTTCATTATTAGAGGCATGGCTTAGAAAATGCATGATGATTGTTTCATAAATGTGTAAATATTAAAGAAACAGTTTCATGATCTTCTAGTATCGAAAACATTAAGTTTTCCTCTTAGACATAGTTTGGTTAGCATTTTTGCTTTGTTGAGTAATTTTGACAACCTTTATTTTGTGGCATTTAGACTTTGTGGCAGTTGATCCCTTGGTCCATTTATATTTCTAAATCTGCTCAGTTTTCTACTGGAAAGACAAGAGACTGGTAAAATGTTCAAATATGCTAGCTCTGTCCACCCTAAAGTTAGGGGCAAACATAAGCTTTAACAAGGATACAAAGCATTTCGCTTTAGCCACACTGACTGTAGCTTCTGTGTTTTCCTTGCTGAACCCATCATGTAACTTCAACATGATTAACAAATGATTAAAGTAGATTGGACTGGATACAAATAGCACGGAAAAGGAGACCAAGATAGAGGCCAGACTCTATTCTGACATTAGATAACAAAAGATTTGGAGTGCTTCTGCTAAAGTCTTACTTCAAACCTTTCTAGACACTCTCCATGTCTGATATAAAGTCATCTTGAAAATTGTACCATTGTTCTCACTCTCTAACATACTTGTCTTCACATCTTACAACATTTGAATCTGTTTTGTTTTTGTTTGACGCTGATAGTTTTACTGTTACCCAGATTGTTTATGTTGCATTTGGCCAAACACTCATTTAGTTTTTTGTCCCCTATTTTGCTTCCCAAATCCATATGAAACTCATTACACGTCAACATTGTGATGGGTGGCTGGGTCCCATGCCCGGCCAGGACGCCCCTGCTGCATATGTTCCGGGGGAGCAACCGTGGACAGCTCAATACCTCCCCCGGGACGTTTGGTGGCAGCCTCCCTGGCCGACAGTGATTCCCCAACCTCCCACATGGCTCCATGGGAGATGGAGTCCTCCACAGCCTGTTTGGGAGCTAGGGGGTGCTGCCTGGAGTCAACAAGCTGGCTGGACGAGTCTTCAGCCCCACCCGGAAGTGCAATTGGGACCATGTGTTCAAGCACCTGGAATGCTTCCGGGTGGGCTATAAAAGGGGCCAGCCACCACCACTTGGGAGTTGGAGTTGGGAGAAGGAGGACTAAGCTTGAGGAGGAGTGGTGGTAAAGGAGAAAGAGAGTATTTTGGTGGTGTTGTTGTGCTTTGAAACTGTGTATTACCTGTGGGTCACGGGAAAGACGTGTGCCCACAGAGGAAGAAAAATAAAAGCCTGTGTTTATTTTGTATGTGCCTCTGCGTCAGTCTGTGCCGAGTCGGGTGCTATATACGTAGTGCCTTATTACAACATTAAATTCCAGACTGAGGAGTCACTCATTGTCTTTGGGTTTTCAGTTGTTGTAGTTTTACTTACCAGTTTCAAAAGTCACTGCTTTTCACTAACATATCCCTGACACTACCACATTATATGCAAGTGTAGTCCATCATTGCCTCTGTTTCTTTTTCCAGGTTTCCTTCTTTGCAGTTTTATATTGTAACTCAATTTGATTAGTAAATGATACTGTTTAAGGAAACATTTTTTGTATAGGCTCTGTTGTTTACTATTATTAGTAGTAGGGGTAGTAGTACATGGTGTTTTATGCTGAATATTCATCTTATTTGTCCTATAAAGCATATCCTGGTGGTATCATGTCATTAATGATTATATATAAAATGAACATTTTTTTTAAAAATAAAATTCTATGTTGCTTAAAGACCATATTATAACATACAAAACATAATCTAAATAAAAACAAAATATAAAAATAAATAAAACATTTTCAAAATAGAGCTAACATGCGTTAAACCATAATCAGTGCTAAAAGCCCCACCCTAGAAATTGTTGATTACTTTAGTGACTTCTATTTAGATTTTATTATATTTGATTTTTGGTGGGGGTTGACTCTTGCTTTGCTCTCTTATACCTTTTCTGTTTTTTTCTCTATCCATCCATCCATCCATTATCCAACCTGCTATATCCTAACTACAGGGTCACTGGGGTCTGCTGAAGCCAATCCCAGCCAACACAGGGCGCAAGGCAGGAAACAAACCCTGGGCAGGGCGCCAACCCACCGCAGTTTCTCTATTGTATTTCTATTATTCCTTTGTTTTCTTGATATTTGTTTTTAAGTAAATGGTTGCATCTCTTACAGTGTTATTATATGTTTTATAGAATTCATTATAATGTTATGGATTATATTGCTATATTTGATTTGTGTAGTTTAAGTCTGGCCACTTGTTTGATTAGAAATTTAATAAATTGAATAAATAGGTAACTGCTCCTGCAGAGGTTATTCACACAATGTTGCTGTAGAATTTTCTGCTTAAAATTATGACTAAAACTATGACATCTTTTTTTTGTTCGAAAAAAAAAATTCCTGTCACCTACCAGCCATACTAATGAAATTACACCACAATGCAGGTGGTTTTCTTCTGTGCTGACAAATAATGATGAGGCAGATAGATGGGGTAGTACTGATGCTGTGGTCTTGTGTATGAGGAACTAAATGAGCACCAGCACCCCAGAGTACAGTATGTGCAGTGAAACAGGATGGCAGAGCAGAAATAAGGAGGAAGAATGAGTTAGAAATTTAGGATTTAGATACAAGGCAGAAATAATGTTGAAGAGGTGCTACAACTTTATTGGTTTTGGCACATCCATGACCTAGACAGTGAGGCTAACTACTAAATTATTACAAAAAAGACCAAGCAAGGGCTGCAGACGACCAAGAGAAGAGCAACTAGGCTGTGTTTGGTACTGAGATATGAGCTATAAGGAGAGATTAAAGGAGTTCAACCTTTTCAGTGTGTACCGCTCTCAGATCCAGCACGATTATAATATGCGCTGCCCTATTTGAGAGGCAGCAAAAGAAAAAGAAAACAAATAATCCGGGGCACGAGTGATCAACACTACTTTTCTACTACACACTTCAATTATAGAGACATACCAGTCAAAGCAGGGTCAAGCAAAAATGATTATTGGAAGACAATACACATGATCACTGTAACAACAGCAACAAAAAACCTTATATACATAATATCGCGCTGCAGCGCTTCCCCTCCCCACACAAATCACGACACAAACACTTGAAAACATACATTACTAATAAAGACTTGAGCAAATGGAAACACAACAAAAAAAAAACAATGGATTTATAGTCTTTTAAATCTTATCTGTACGGTAGCGTTGAGCTCAGTCTGTAGTGGGGAATGAGACGCCGACCATATCTCTTGTTCCGGGAAACGTACTGATTAACTGTTCCTTGTGTTGGCCCTTCAAGTCCTCTCTCATATTCCTTCCTCCCGAAAGAAAAAATAATTTGATTGGAAATAAACCCGGGTTCATCTGACGATATCCAAGAGGTGTTAATCCTTTTCCTCGTGCCTTTTTCTGTTATGGCTTCCTTCTCTCTTCTAGCTCTTTTCTTTTCCTTTTTTCCCGCCACCTATTTACATTCGGATAGCTCCTCCCCGTACAGTCTGTTGGCCCTCCAAGCCAGGTGCTCCCCTCCCTCTGTATAAAGGGCCGGCCCTAAACATAAAGGGATACCCCAAAAACAGGTATGGGAAAAGGTACAAACTTACAGGTACATACACATATTTCGGTCGACCATTACAAGTTTAAGCAAATGGAGATTAAAAGGTGACATGATCAAAGTGTTTAAAATTATGAAGGGAATTAGTACAGTAGACCACAGCTGTTAGTTTAACATAGCTTATTCAATAATAACATGGTGACATGATTGAAAAATTGTTACGGACAGATTTGCAAGTTTTTGTTTATGCAAAAGACCACAGATACCTGGAATGAGTTTCAAAGTTTTGTGATGGAAAGTAGAATTTTAGGGATCCAAATGTCGATTTGATGTTATTTTAGACACTCCAGGTGTACAGGATGGATGCGCTTGTTGGGCTGATTGGCTGGTTCTTGTGACAAACGTTCCAAATCTAGAGTATGTGGCAATACAGGACAAGAAAATAAAAGTGCCAGTGTGTTGTGCCATTCATTCTGGTGCTTCTAATGATGTTGGGTGCAGGCCATACTTAAAATATATATTATTATGAGTGTGATGTTTTTCAGCACTTTAAATCTAAACTCCAAATTTAATCAGAGAAACAAGATGGCCTAAGCAGAACATTTGTAATGAAAAACACAAGTGCAAAGTAACCCTCTTTGACTTATCCTTATCTCCTTCTATATCACAGAGCTGTTTTAAAAGATAGAGACATCATCATTGCGAAGAATACCCTAAAGCAGTGGTCCCCAAACTTGGTCCTGAGGACCCCTGGAGCTGCAGGTTTTTGTTCCAACCAACTTCTGTTTTTATTTGGGGCCTAATTAATTGAGCTGTTATTTCCAAGTTTCTTTGTTTTGGGGTCAATGGACCATAACTTGTGCTGCATCCTCTGTCAGATCCTGTAGATTGTAACACGTGTGTATGGGGGACAGTGTACAGGCTCAAATAGTGTTATTCGTCAGCCATACTGGGGGTTGATGCTCTCACCTGATCCTCTCTCCTCTGTTCCTCTGCAGTTCACCTGAAGGCCCTGCCTCTCAATGACATCACCACCGGTCCACCCCCTGTTGACGTCACTTCCGGGAAACACTGATCACATTATTTCTGGTACCCAGAATCCATCTTCCTGCCACATCAGTTCCTGTTCCGACCACCCTGACTCCACCTCTTCCTCTTATCCACCATATTTATAGCCCAGACACAGCCTGTTAGTCAGTTGAGTTGTAATCCCCGCTTCTGTAAAGATGTGTTTCTTTTCTTTTGTTGATTTTTCAGTATACGGGGTGGCCATCCCCAAACCTTTTGCGGTCTACTACCTAATTTTTTTATCACAAGATGTTATACAGTGTGAATCTGCATGAACCAGACACATTTACAATGTGGTCAGTGTAGGATAGCTAGTTTTCGAACAGCCGTCCAAAGTTGTGTACTGACTTGGTAGGTGATAAAGAAAATGAGCTGAGCTCAGCAGAACAGAGATAGGGTGTTGAGTAGACAGACCGGCTGGGATAAGGCCGGGCAAACATGGTGTGATCTTTAGAAATCATGGTCCAGCAGCTGCTCGGACTGCACCATACAGTCACTAGTCATTTATGTTCTCAGACTGTACAAGTTTGGTTGATTTGATTGATGTGCCATGACAGAGTATATGTATATATATGTACATGGCCCCGATCGACAGTTTTACCCATTGACATTTTGCAATGAAGCTTTACTGAATCAAAAAAAAACAAAAAAAAAATATGGCCACAGGCTTCTCAACATGTAAACAAAAAGCATTCTTGAATCTTGCTGTACTGTGTTCTGAATCTGCATATGTAGATGGCTGGGAGGGCGCAGACAATATGGTCTGTCTATTTTACAGAGAGAACTTGAGTTGCGTAATCTCTGTAATTTACCATTGCATGAGTTTATTTCAGATTCTACCAGTAAATGTTTCCTAAGATATTTTTTGCCATTTAGCTTCCTCTAGCCAATCTTTCTCCTAACCTGACGGTCATGGTAATGATAAAGAAGATATGTCATATAGTCATGGATTTTGCTGCCAGAGCTCAGTTAACCTGGCATCCATGGTCTCTTTCCACACAATGCGTTCTCTCTGTGTGGTACGATTTGCTGGAGTAGTAGGATTAAAGAGCAGTTCCTGTGACACCAAAGTCAGAGAGGGTGGCGAGGAGGAACTGATGGTTAACTGTGCCAAAGGCAGAGGAATTGATCATGGAAGACGTGGACAGCTGACATATTTGGTAGCCCTAGCCAGCTGTAGTGTTTCAGCAACAGCCAAGTGGAATTTGGAAATTCAAAAATAATGAGACATGCTTGAAAGACCTTCAATAACACCTTGCTTGATCTTGATAAGACTTTTCTAAAATTATGCCACCTAAAATGTATTTTTTTACTTTCAAATATAAACACCAACTTAGTTGGGGTTACTTAGCAGCAAGTGACTGATACGTTACACAAGGCCCTTAAAGCCCGTTTATAGTGTTACCAGTCATACAAGATAACCTTTTACAACACATACGTTAATTAAACTGAATATTAAATTAAGCAATTTTCAAAAAAGGTATCATTGACCCAGAAACAGATAAACCTCAGAATTATTTTAAATCATTCGATTTTTCTGTTTATTTGATGCACTCGCAGATTATTTAATTTTCTCACTTGACTAACTCATTAACATTTAATATTTGCTTCCATTGGTTACCGGAAGAATATGAAACATTTTCTGCTAACTTCTTCCAATTTAGCTTAATTTAAATTAATTCTGACAATCAAGCTGTGAATTCAGTGCAGTTCACCTGTCAGGTAATGAATTGAAGAATATAATTCCAGTTAGATGGGAACGGAGAAAAACTCTTTTTCAAATGTCTGTTTAATTTGATCATAGCAGCAAAAAGCATGCAGAAGAAAAACAATAAATGAAAAAAAAAAAGTTCAACAGAAAATCAGAAGAAAAAAATACTAATAATATTGCAGGTTATGCTAAGGTACTATGTATTAAATTAGTATGGCCTTATCAGAACATGAACATTTAATAGACATTTCATAAAAATAGAACTGACCATTTTCATTATTTAAAAAAATTGAACCCTCTTTGCAAACAAACAGATCATTACAAGTTCATTTGAAAAGTTTAAGCCAAATTTTGGCAAGTCTGTTAAGAATATAATGTATTTTCTATGTGCAGGTAATTTAAATATGATATGCACCATCAGAGCAAAAAATTGTTAAAACTAATCATTTTCCTGCCACAAACTGACACAAACCATTGCTTTAAACCTGCATATTTTCTCAGTTTAATTCCAATATATTAATCCATGGTGAAAAATAAAGTAGCATAATACAGCTTAGATTTGTTAATAGAAAATATTGATAACAGGTAGAGGTCAAGCCCTTAGAAATGGCACCAAGCTCATTATCTGCAAGTTTTCTGTATGGCTTTTTCCTGTTTCAGTGAATTTCAGCTTAAGAGAATATTTAATTGAACTACTGAGGGGAAAAAGTGCCAATCAAACGTCAATAACCCACCAATCACCAAATAGTTACAATCAAAGTAATCTGATAACTTCAGCCTTTACTCAACATACCGCTGACTGTTGAGCTCCTTTGTAGCCTGTTGTCTACTCACTCAAGTGCCACTTCTGCAGAATTACATAAAAAATCAACTAAAATCAATAAATACTAAAATCATTTAAAACATTTAAAGAAAACAAACAAAACTGCAAGACTTTTTTCAAGAAAAAATGGTCAGAAGATTTTCTCTAGGAAAGCAAGACTTTTCATTAATTACTTAAGACCATAAGGAATAGTTACCTCTATTTTTGCTACTCTAAACATATATTTTATATATAATATATAATATATAATAATAGTATATTAAAATTTTAAATCTACCATTTAAAACCTTTTTGTTTGTTTTTCTTTAATTCTTTAAGATTGCAGATTTCTTGTCACCTGCAAGCATTCTAATAAAATATTATAAGGTAGTAATTTTAGTTAAACATTATTTTGTGTGATTTTTGGGAGGGCCATCTAAAATAACAAACATAATGATTTTATGCCAAAATGCTTATTACATAGGCAGCAAAACCATGTAAGGAAAACAAATATTAAAATGTTTTTAAAGTATTTTTCAATTTTTACCTGGCTGTACATAAAGTGCAGTGTCTCTTTAACTTTACTATTAGTAAATGGAATCACTATGGTTTGAGTAATTGCTTTCAGACTCTCCAGAAAATTAAAGCATGCGGCTATTTATTAAATTTATGAAGGAAATATTCACCTTTTCAATTTATTTTCCATTTCTTGTTTATCCTGTCCTCTCAAGCATAATGGAAACATTGTAATTCAATGGCAACCCAGTTGGTTGTGTTGTTCGATGGAGGAATATTTCTGACAAAATTAAATAAATAAATGTTTGGGACCCTACACTTGTGTCTATCTTTGGTTGGCTGGCACCCTGCCCGGGGTTTGTTCCTGCCTTGCGCCCTGTGCTGGCTGGGATTGGCTCCAGCAGACCCCCGTGACCCTTAGTTAGGATATAGCAGGTTGGAAAATGACTGAATGACTAACTTGTGTCTATTATTCCTAATTTTATGCAGTTAGCACTCAGAAAACAAACAGAATACAAGAAAATTGAAGAAATTCTTAATAAGTCTTGATCAGTCTTAATAAAAACATGTTCCCATTGTTCTATGCATAACACTTTTATTTTCAGTTAGTAGATGATGACTTTTCCAATTATTATCTTTTTTAGCCAAACTATGTTTATTTTCCAAAATCCATATTACAGATAGCAAATCAACCAAAATACTTGGATCAATATATGCAAATCACAGCCTGTTATACTACAGTATACTGATGCTAGAATCTGCTTTTATCTAGTTCATAGTTTGCTTTTATTGGAAATAATTGCTTTCATCTCTTTATTTATATGAATCAAGAGTTGCATAGAAACTGAATGTGCATTTAATTGTTTATGTAATAAGAGTTTTATACTCTACACCGACTTCATTCTCTTGCCATGTTCAAGTAAACTTAGCTGGTAATCATCATGCCACACAAATACTTTAGTTTAGCGAATGCAGACAGCACTATGATCAAAGTTACAATCCTTATTACCATTCATCCTAATCAATCCTGGTCACTTCAATTATAAGCCATGTCCTTTAATTAGACAACAGTCCATAGCAGTCACAATGTATGGAATTTAACATAAAATAAAGTAAATAAATAATTGAAACCATCGCTTACAAGTGCCAGAACTATAGCTTTCTTATTCGATACAGGCAAAATGACATAGAGTGAAAAAGGCCCACAAAGTTCAAGGGGAAACAGAAGAAACACTTTCAACAGAATGTTCAACAGTTTAAAATTTGTATGATGTAGTTCTGTGTTTACTTAATAAAGGGATCCAAATATGCTTGAAAAAAAAACCAGAAAAAGTTTCTAAAATACTAGAACAGAGCTTTCAAGGTAGATGGTCTGAAAAGTAAAGAGCAAAGTAATAGAGAGTCAGTCAAAAAATGTTGGAGTGTACCTGGAGTCCATATTTATTTGACTCCACTTGACAGGAAAAGAAACAAAATGGTTACCATTAACTACAGACCAATAAACCTTACTTTTATCCCATGCAAAATGACAGAAGCTATAATATGCTATTTGCATGAAAATAATAGTACAATACAATACAATACAATACAATTTATTTTTGTATAGCCCAAAATCACACAAGAAGTGCCGCAATGGGCTTTAACAGGCCCTGCCTCTTGACAGCCTCCCAGCCTTGACTCCCTAAGAAGACAAGGAAAAACTCCCAAAAAAACCCTTGTAGGGAAAAAATGGAAGAAACCTCGGGAAAGGCAGTTCAAAGAGAGACCCCTTTCCAGGTAGGTTGGGCGTGCAGTGGGTGTCAAAAAGAAGGGGGTCAATACAATACAATACAATACAATACACAGATCAGAAGAAATCCTCAATACAGTATAAAAATAAACATTTTACAAGTACAGACCAGATAAAACATCAGATGATATAGGCTCATAAGAAAATGAGCTTGTAAAAACATTACATTAGCCTTGTCTGAATGGGCAGTTGGAGTCATAAACAAAGTTTAAACATTCAGCATATTTTTTTGACTCTTTTCTCATGTTGTACTAAAGAACACTGATATTTAGAGTGTGGATTACTGGTTTTAGTGACTGCTTTTTAGTGTTTGTGTATATGAGGGTCATAATATTATAGTTAAATGATTTTCTAAGTCATCAGTATTACTTGACAGATGTTAAAAACAACTATGTGTAAACTTTTCAGCTTACCAGTCAGAGACATAAGCAAATGGACATGTTTTACTATTGCATAAGAACTGTATGTGGCACTTCTTCTTGCCCCAAATCCCAGCATTCATTAATCCATCTATTGAGCCATCCATCCATCCCATTTTTCCATTCATTCATCATTTTTAACCAACAACATTATAGGTAGGCAGAAAAACAATCTTTTGTAGATAGGTAGAACTTTATTTGCCCCCAGAAGGAAATTTGACTTTTTACAGAAGCTCTTTAAATAAATAAATACATAAATAGGTAGTTGTGGTGGGCTGGCACCCTGCCCGGTGTTTGTTTCCTGCCTTGTGCCCTGTGTTGGCTGGGATTGGCTCCAGCAGACCCCCGTGACCCTGTGGTTAGGATATAGCGGGTTGGATAATGGATGGATGGATGGATAAATAGGTAGATAGATAAGTATATATATATATATATATATATATATATATATATATATATATCTACAGTCTATATATATAAAAGCCAAATACCACTGACTTGGGACTTGAAATTTGGAATGTAGGTTACCCTTGGCCCATAGGTGCTCATGAAGAAATGGTTTAAAAAATTTCATGGTCCAAGCGCAAAATTTCTTATAGTTTTTTAGACGTCAGTTTCACTATTCTCCACATTTTCTCCCTGCTAATTGCACTTCCTTTACTGTCTGTATAAAAGAGCCAGGAAAACTTTATTTTGTTTAATGTTTTAATTAATTTTGACCTTGATTTTGAACTGGACGCTGCAACCAGTATACGGGGAGGCTCCCCAACCCCTTAACCTGTGTCTCTGTGTTCTTATTTTATCACTATATATATATATATATATATATATATATAGAGAGAGAGAGAGAGAGAGAGAGAGAGAGAGAGAGAGAGAGAGAGATTTAGACAGAGATATACACCCACACTTCAGTCTGAACACACTATACAATGAGTATAAAGCAAGAAAATTAAAAATAATTAAAAGTTTGTCTTAGTTGTACCAGTCCCAGGCATTATGAGGCATTATGCTGACATACTGTTGTATTGTTGTTGGTATAAAGGAGTCCCAATAGCATTTCTTAACACATTTCTACTTAATTATTTGTTGGCTGAAAGGACGAGAGGATGTGCAACATTGTTCATAATGGCACATAATGTTTCAATTCTCTTCTTCACTACGACCTCCAGGGGGTCCAGAGTGTGTCCTATAACTGAGCTTGCCCTTTAATTAGCTTGTTGATTCGGTAGGCCTCTCTTGAAGTGACGTTACCAGCCCAGCACACCACAGCATAGAAAATCACACTGGCCACACTGGTTATAGAAGATGTGAAGGATGTCACTTCCCACGTTAAAGGAACACAGTTTCTTGCCTGTTCTGCTCTTTCTTATATAGCTCTTCTGTGTTCTGAGACTAGTCTAACCTGTCGTTAATGTGGACCCCCATGTCCTTGTAGGAGTGGATCAGCTCTACATCCACTTCCCAAATAGTAAATGGACATAGATGCTCTTTGGAAGTCAGTAACCAGTTCCTTGGTGTTAAGATGCAGACCATTCTCAAAGTCCTCCACTGGACTCCTCTCTTCTTTCTCTGGGGGGGGGGGGGG
>JANRMT010062820.1:1585477-1595480 GCA_026402145.1 Polypterus bichir lapradei
CCCCCCCTTATCAATACACCCCATAAGTGCAGAGTCATCTAAAACTTTCTGCAAGCAACATGATCTGGTTTTATATTTATAGTCTGATGCGTACAGGGTGATGAGAAAAGGAAACAGGATTGTTCCTTGTGGTGCTCCAGTGTTGTTCACATCCATATCAGAAACACAGTCCTTGAGTCTCACAAATTGCAGTCTCCCTGACAGAAAGTCCATTATCCAGGACACCACAGGCTCTGCATATGTCAGTGCTGACCTCTTAACAGGGATGACTGGATGGCATTGAAGAAGCTGGAGACTTCAAAAAATCAGAATCCTCACAGTGCAGGCAGCTTTGTCCATGTGAGAATAAGCCTTGTGGAGCACAGAGATAATTGCATCCTCCACTGCTATCTAAGTCTGATAGGCAAACTACAGTGTTTCCAGGCGGTCTAACACAAAAAGACTCATATAGTCCTGGACCAGCCTCTCAAAAGTCTTCATGTTGTGAGACGTAAGTGCCACTGGTCTGCAGCCATTACGTGAAGAGACACCTGACTTCTTTGGAACAGAAAAATGCAGGATGTTTTTTCAAAGCAGGGTCACTATCTGATATCTTAGGGACATACTGAACAGGTGACAAAGGACACCACAAAGTTGGTCACTGCAGGCCTTCTGAACTATAGGACTGACTCCATCTGGTCCCACGGCTATTCCTGTGTGTAGCCTCCTCAGTTGTCTCCTTACTTGGTCTTCAGTTATAGACAGTCCACCCTGATGGCTAGAGGTGGACTTCTCACTGGCCATACCAGTTGGTGTGGAAGGAGTTGTTGATGTGGTAGGGATGGTGTGGGGAGACTGGTCATTGGAAGAAGGTGACAGTGGGAGGGAAAATCTATTAAAAATTGGTTCAGTGCATTAGCTTTGTCCACATCCACTTCTAGCATTTGAGCCATGGATTGCTTGAGTCCTGTAATTTTACCCAGTCCATCCAGACATGCTTCATGTTATTCTAATTGAGTTTGTTATGCACTGGCGCACTGAAGAATACGTTTTCACACAGCCACACCTGCAGGGAAACCAGAATGTCTTGGAAAAATCACACAATGAGAACATGTAAACTCCACACAGGCATAAAGTATATGACTCTAACTTACTGTGCAGGAGAAGTTCAAGTGCCATAGTCTTCATGAGATGAAAGATCCCACAGGGCACTATGCATATTCTTTAGTTACTGTAATACATCTAAATATACCAGATTTAGGTATTAGCTACTGTATAGTATCAAGTATGAAAAGAACTAAAATAGGGACAAGGATTGTGGAGATCCCCATTTAATAGCATCAATGCTAATTTAAGTTGAACAAAAAACATACAGTCATAAATACTGTGTGGACAGCCTGCTATTCATGTGACTGACCCCTTAACCCCTCATGGACAAATTTAAAAAGGGAAGGTACACAACAGACTATAAATCTAAAATCAGAAAGTGAGTGGGGGCAGAGTCCCAAAGTGATGTCAGTCAGTTAGTCATACTCCAACCTTCTTAGTCCCAACAGTCTCACAGGGGTCCGCTGGAAACCACCCCAGCCAGAATAGGGCACAAGACAAGGAACAATCCCCTGGATAGGGTGCCAGTCCATCGCAGACCATCACAAACACAAACACAGACACCCGCACACCAAGCACACACCAGTGCCAATTTAGGATCGCCAACTCACCTAACCTGCATGTCTTTGGACTGTGGGATGAAACTGGAGCACCTGGAGGAAACCCATGCACAGTCAAGTCAGGAGTCCCAAAGTTCCTGAGGAGTGTGAGCAGAGCCGAGGTTAGCAAATGACTTTTCTGTGGTGATTTGAAGGTGAATGTGCAGGTTAACCACCTAAGCTATTACAGATGAAAAAATGTATAATTAATATACATTTAGTATACATAAAGGATTTTAGTTTCAGGAACATCCATTCATCCATTATCCAACCCACTATATCCTAACTACAGGATCACAGGGGTCTGCTGGAGCCAATCCCAGTCAACAAAGGGCACAAGTCAGGAAACAAACCCCAGGCAGGTTGCCAGCCCACCGCAGGGTGCGCACACACCCACACACACACACCAAGCACACACTAGGGATAATTTAGAAACGCCAGTGTACCAACCCTGCATGTCTTTGGACTGTGGGAGGAAAACAGGGCACCCGGAGGAAACCCACGCAGACAAGGGGAGAACATGCAAACTCCACGCAGGGAGCATCTGGGAAGTGAACCCGGGCCTCCTTACTGTGAGGCAGCTTTAGGGCCATCTTTATATAAATCAATAATGCTGATAATATAAGACTAAATAAGGCTTTGAAGATTTAATTCATGCCTCAAAAATATAATTGATTTAAATTGCCAGTTTTGTAAAACCTTTCCTCCTTAGTAGGAAGCACATTCTCATCACAGCTGATTATGAAATTTTCTGCTGGGAATAATTCATACCTTGTAATAAACTTTTAAACAAGAAGAAAGACTCCCTTGAGAAAAATTTTTGAAATTTATTTAACGAGCACTTTATTTTTATGGAAAATAAAAGCCCTTATCTTTGTATAAAATAATCGACCTCATGGGAAGTGGAGGGTGAATAGGCAGTATAGCCTTGGTACGCTTCCTGCTAACACCTACAAATTGCATTGCTACAGGAGGGTTTCACAGCTCCAGTTAGAGGGAAATCATTGCAGATGGGAATTATGGTGAGTCCTGCCATGGGAAGTGAAGGGTCAACACCTTGTGCTCCATGAAGAGTACACCTCATGCACAAACTCCTCACCCTTCTCTCATCTGTTACACACAAAACCTTATTGAGAAACCTCGAGAGAAAAAGAGAGATATCTATAGAGCCACAACTATAGTGTCAAACATGAGGGCTCATTAGGATTATAAAAAAAGAAACCACTTTAATGAAATCAAAAAATATCTGAAAAAGGCTCTACTGTAGCGTGTCACCATATTTTACTATTATGATTTACTTGCTCAGGGTCACACAGTGTCAGTAGCAGGATTTGAACCACCAACCTCAGGGTTTGAAGTCCGAAACCTTAACCATGACACAGTGAAGTGAAGCCATCATGACCTGGTGTATGGTGTCTTCTGGGAGTTAGCTCAGACAATAGTGTAGCACATCTTAACAACAAAATCACAAAATGCTTAACCTACAAAATGGCAATGTGACACACTTACAATTAAATGATAATTTATATTAGTAATAGAAAACACTCACATTTTAACATTTCCTGAGATTCAAGATTTCCAAAGACCAAGAAGTAAAAACAGTTTAAAACAGGATTGGTTTTAACAGAGTGTTCCAATTCATAGCAGTAGCCTAATACTGCAGTGTAACTTGTATCTTCACAATGTTTTAAACCCACGTGTAGAATAAGACTGCTACTCTCTGTAACAATCTGAGCAATCGTAATGTATTCATGTAAAGAAATTTTTGGGACTTCATGCTTTTATAAAGAGTGAGATCCTGCAACTGAACTTGATAGGTGCAGAGATAATTAAATTTAAGAGTAAGAGGATGAGAAGAAAATTCTTGACGCTGTTGTTGCACAACTCCTGTTGGATTGCATTGTGTCTGTGTGGGGTACTTTTTGCTTAACTGTATGATTTTTTCCACTTTTCTCTTGCCTCGAAAATGTCCAAATAAGGAGAAATTATTCTGATATAAGTGAACCTTCAATCCTGGGATTGTTTCTACCTCGGACCAGACGTTGTTAGCATAGCCTCTCCTTCTTCATGTCTTTAAAATTAATTTAAGTGGGTTCAGAAAATGGATAAATGGGCCATTAGAGGTATGATTATCAGACCATAACTGACAGAGTATGCAGCACAACTGATCAAGGCCTTGGTCATGTCACGTCTGGACTACTGCATCTCTCTGCTGGCAGGAGTTCTGGTATGTGTTACCAGGCATCTGCACAGGCTCATATAATGATCAACCCGATGAGAGCAGCACATGTCATTCCTCTTTTTAGATCACTGCATTGGCTCTGCGTAACAGCATGCATTAAGTTCAAATCTTCGGCTCCAATTTATGTTGAGACACTTTCTGTCTAACTGTTAGGTTCCTGTAACCTCGGAATTGTGACTAGCTTGAGAGGTCCTACACTCCTTCTCGATCACTCAGATCTTCTGACGAATGGCATCTGGTGATATCACCTCTGTGTGACATCAAATCTCACTCCAGCCTCTTTTCTTGTGTAGCTCCTAACTGGTGGAATGAGCTGCCCACCTTGTTACGAAATTCTGTCTCCTTCGTTGGGTTTAAGAAGCCTTTGAAGACGCTCTTATTTGGTGAATTTCTGTCTGTTAGATTCCAGTGACCTCAGAACTGTGACTAGCTTGTGTTTTGTTCATTCAATGATAGTGATCAAATTTGTAACTTTGTCTGGTAACCTTTGTTCCAAAACAGTCCCCCAGATTGATGTTTACTCACTTATGTCAATCTCTTTTATATGTTGCGTCAGATCAAATGCAAGTAAAGAAATGAAAATGTATATTGCAGTATGTGTACTTAGCAGCGTTAAAGGAATATTACACCCAAAAATGAAAATTTGATTTGGTACTTTCCTCATGTACTTTGTACTTATCCCCCAAAAATATTATTTCATGTTTTCATGCATAACAGTTATAACAAACAACAAAGATAACATTGAACAACAGCAAATGATTTCAAAACAATCCCTGAAAAATTACTCATGCCATTCAGTCGTATTCTCATAATATCCCAAACAAATGGTATTACTACAAAACTGTTAAATGAACTGCTTTCTGAAAACACTTTCTTGAACTAAACAGAAAGTGTTCAAGTAAGACTGAGTGTTTTAAAAGAAGACCCTCCATGAGTCCAGCTCAGTAACAGTTTACTCATCATGTAACATTGCACTTCATGTCATATCAACAGTGCAAAGTTCACTCAGAGACATATACAAAGAACGACTGAAAGTTAAGGAAAAGAGAAGTGAAAACATTATCACTGTTTAAAGCTAGAAGATCATTTCATCAGTTAATGGTATGGTATCTGAATTCATTTTAAGGAATGAAACGTTTACAGTATAATTAAAGAAAATATATATAGTACACATGGAAGCATCTCAGATCTCAGATAAAGATGTGTCACTGTAACTATCATGTTTGTTCAATCCAAATCAATTCAAACACTGTTTTGGGCATTGATGGCCATGGGTAAGGTCTTGCATATATGGAGGACATATTGATCTGTTGAAAATGTTATTTAAATATGCAGAATCATGTCTCAGTATAGAGTTTGTGTATGTTAAAGACATTACAGCCTACTGCAGTCTAATTTATACTTTGAATCAGAAGGTAGTCAGCATTTTGAAGAAAGTTTTATACCTGCTATACTGTAACTGTCAATCAGCAAAGAGACTTAAAGGTTGAACTGTTGCGATCACATCTTTTAGTTTTAGCCGCTATGCATTTAAATATACTTGAGTGTGGGAAGTGAACAATTTGAGATGCTGTTCTGTTCAAATGAGTGAACTAGCTTAACAAGTCAACTGAATGAGCCTGTAAGTGGTTACCTTTCCTACTGTATGTTTAATGTAGGTCATCTGCTCAGCTTTAACATTGGACCATCCTCTAGTAATGAATGCACATCCAGGAGTCGACACACAGTATGAAGAATTACATTTAAATAGTCTATTTGGAGGTGAAATATGTGACTATTCCTTAAAGCAATGAACAAATATTTCTTTGTTTTATATATTACAATGTGTGGTTGAATAACAGAAGAAAATATTGGGTCGAAAACCTGGCCATCTCCGTTTAATTTAGTCAATAACAAAAAAATGGCCACTACACATGCCACTATAAACAACAAAAGAAAGGTCAGAATTAAAGAAAGCTGTCTGGCTGTAATAATGTCTTCTGTGACGTGCTAGGGACCTCCGTTCTATGGGGCAGCCTGTTCACAACTACCCGTCTCTTATATAAAGACAGGAGACCGGAAGGGGAGGAGTTAATTTACCACACTGGGCATCTTGTCGCTGCTGCGGAAGCAAGAAAAGAGAAGAAGGTTAGCATGAGCGCCCCCTTCCACGCATGGTGGTAGTACCTGCTTTAGGTGAGCCTGGAGGGGGATCCACTGATGCGCATGTGTGGCAACTGTTCCAATCAAAGTATTGTGTGTTTCTTTACTTTTTAAGATTTTCTAACTTCAGCATAACAATTTAAGACATCAACAGGCACGTTCAAAAATTGGATGTCGAAATGAACTTAGAAAGGAGACATACACATACAGTATTTTCTTTTTTCAGATCAATGAAAAATTTGTCATAGGAAAAATGAATTATTTTCCCATGAAAGTTATATTTCTTTTTGTTTTCCCTATCTTTTCCTTGCGTTGCTTCAGTGATAGTTTACTAATCTTTACTTTGGTGGATCCAAAATTTGGAGATTGTGTACACATACAGCCATCTTTTATAGTAGCGATGCAATGATATCATGTTGTCCCTGTTAGCCACCAGGGCTACCAATGTGTGTCATTGCTGTCAACAGCATACAGTAGAAACATCCATGAAAATAATACACAAAATACCGCTACCACTTGAGGAAAACTTTAAATGTTAATGAGAAAAAAATGTTATAATAACAAAAAAAGAACTCAAAATTTGAACTAAAACAAATGTTCTCAAATGAGATTCTGACAATAGTACTAACAAATCAAAACACCTAATGAGAGCTTAGATCTAAGAATTTTTAGTTATTTACTTATTTTACTGTGTACTAAAACAAACATAATATTTTTATCAGCTTAAAATGTTTTGAAATATCACTCATTTGCTTTATCATGTACCTTACTTGTCTCTTTCCACATAGCCAGTATGTCTAAAATCTAAAGTATCATTTCAATTTGATTTTCATTGGCTTCTCCTGGGCAGTACTATTTGTGGAAGGATTCTGATATCTACTGTAAATGTACCCACTTTGGGTGGCATGGTGGCGCAGTGGGTAGTGCTGCTGCCTTGCACTTAGGAGACCTGGGTTCACTTCCCTGTGTGGAGTTTGCATGTTCTCCCTGTGTCTGCGTGGGTTTCCTCCGGGTACTCCAGTTTCCTCCCATAGTCCAAAGACATGCAGGTTAGGTGCATTGGCGATCCTAATATGTGTGTGTGTGTGTGTGTGCATCCTGCGGTGGGCTGGCCCAGAGTTTGTTTCCTGCCTTGCGCTCTGCGTTGGCTGGGATTGGCTCCAGAAGACCCCTGTGACCCTGTAGTTAGGATATAGCAGGTTGGATAATGGATGGATGGATGTACCCACTTCTGTGAGTTTCCTAGTTTCTCGGCTTTTTGAAAGAAATCAAGCCAGCATACGTGTCTCAAAGGACATTGGAATAAGAACTCTATCTTGAAAGATGATTCTTTAATGTTGTTGCCTGCTAATTACATTAACACCTACCGCCTACACAACTACTGCACAATAAGCCACGGGGAATTGCTTTAAACTGCTAATTTGTATTGATTTTCCTAGGAGCTCGCACATGTGTGATTTGGAATCTGGAGAACTACTGTCGCTCTGGGACCCATGGTATGTAATGTACTCTTAAGTCAAGCATGTTCGCATATTTCAAGTTAACACAGTTGTCAGCTACTGTCATAATTAATTATAACTGTAGATAAACAGCACATGTGGAAGTGTTTTGCATCAAATATTAAAAAAACTCAGTGTCACTACATGCTTAGCCCATCTTATAAGTGATGCATACCTCAATTTAAGCATTCATCCTTTGGGCAATTGCCTGATGGCAGCATGTGTTGATGGTAAGAAGACAAAACTGCTGGTAATATTTTTAAGAATTCAGTATTTTCAGGGTGGGCAAATGCTGGATGCAAAGATATAGTCATAACAAGTGGCAGTGGCATTGAAAAGTGGCAAAGGAAGGAGATGGCCTGTAATAAGCCTTGTGTGAGGGAGCGAGACAGTGACATTGCGGTTCACAGTAATATAAGGCTACCAGCACCAGTGATGTCATACACTTCAAGCACTAAAGGACAGTATTAGGAGACATCTTAACATCAATATCAAATTCTCAACACTGAAAGCACAAACGCAAATGAATATTCAAAAATGTTTCATTTTTGTTTGTTTTTTGGGCAAAGTACAAAATTGTTTTGTACATAGTAATCAATGTTATTTTGTTTTAATGATGAAAACTACTCCAAAATAGGAAAATGTGCGATTTCAAAAACACTAAATTGTATCACAAAAAAAAAATCACTCAATGGGGCTTTAAAAGGGGGCACTAGCCTTCAAGCTTAATGAACACATGAGGAAGGACACTGCAGCAACCCAGAAGCAGGTTACAGGCTACAAAAGCACAAAGCAAATGTCACATACTCTAAAATGAAATCTGGATAAGAAAGTGCATTGAGCTTATCATGGAAAATTGGAAGAATTTGATTTTGATAGTTAAGTTGAGTTTGCTTTAACCATTTTAACAATATGTTTAATTATTGAGGTGAGTTTACTCTTACTTAACTTTTAGACAAGAGCACCTGCAGGTGGCAGGGGTGCCCTTAATTTACACCATTGATTTGGTTTCACTACTGACTGAAAATTGGTTTGTTAGTGAATATGGAGATGTGTTTGTGTGTGATTGTATATGCCATGAAGACCTGCCATCTCATCCTGTTTTGGTTTTAACCTTCTGCCAACCATCTTAGGAGAGGTTGTAGCTTCTTGATTGCCTTCCTTTTAAAAAAGTAGATTTAGTAATGCATGAATGAAGGGAATAAAGGGCTACATTAAATCAGCACCCTTTAGTAACTAATCTGAAAGTAGAATTATACAATAAATCAATTAACTTAAATTAGTAATCTACAAAAAGCAAAAAACAAAGCAACTGTCAAAAATAAAGATTTAGATAGAACTTTATTTGTCCCCTGGGGGAAATTAGGCTTTCTTAGAGAAGCTATTTAGACAAATAAATAAATAAGTATAAAGTCACACAAGTGCGCATAGGAGGCAGTCAAAGGGCTTAACTGAAGGTAAGATGCCGAGCTGGGGGTTGATGAAGTGCACTAAAGTCTTTTCTCCCTCTTCTACCGATCATCAAAAGGGAAATGCAGCTAAACCAACAGCAATTTCTGCATCCCTGTTCATATCACGTGCTCTTACTGAAGTCAGTTCCGCCGCTTCTCTCATGGACACACCTCTTCCTGCCCAGTGCTTACAAAAGCAAAGCACCTTGCCTCTCTAATTTAGATCTGTTCGGACTCAGTCCTTAGTAATTACTCTGGTGACTCCAATCTGAATTATTGCTTCACAATATACGGAGTGGATCCCCAAATCTTTTCTGTTTGTCTTTTTCTGCCTTATAATATATATACTGTATATGTATATATATATATATATATATATATATATATATATATATATTGTGGCAGTAGGGGGCGCTAGTGCTCCCTTGAACCCTCAGGTACGGCTCCAGACACTGGATAAAAGTCCAAGACTTTTTATTGATTAACAATAATGTGCACAAAGCACCCTCCACACTACTCATAAATCAACAATAACAATAATATTCTCTCTCCTCCTCACCTAGACACTTCGCCCTCCTACCTCCCTGCTCAGCTCCGTGTCTGGACTTTCCCAGAGTCCTTTTATAGCCCCTGACCCGGAGGTGTTCCTGCCCAATCAGTCCACAGTTGCTTATTCCTTCCGGGTCAGGGTAAATAGTCCTTTTTCTTCAACCCGGGAGCACGTCGTTTCTTCCTGTCACGTGATCGTGACGTACTCCCGGGTTATAGGGCACATATGAGCCCACGAGCCCCCCTACAGCAACTCCCAGCGGCCCCAAGGTATCCAGCAGGGCTGTGTACAAACACTACAAGGTCCATGATGCCCTGCTGGAAGTCGGGGCACGATCCTGCTGTCGGGAGAGCTCCTCCTGGCGGCCTGGGGGTGAGGACCGGAGTATGAAGCCGGCAGTCCTCCACTATATATATATATATATATATATATAT
>JANRMT010062820.1:1597113-1658164 GCA_026402145.1 Polypterus bichir lapradei
GAAGGAGAATGTCCGACCATCTGTTCGTCAACTCAAGCTGAAGCGATCTTGGGTGCTGCAACAGGACAATGACCCAAAATACACCAGCAAATCCACCTCTGAATGGCTGAAGAAAAACAAAATGAAGACTTTGAAGTGGCCTAGTCAAAGTCCTGACCTGAATCCAATTGAGATGCTATGGCATGACCTTAAAAAGGCGGTTCATGCTAGAAAACCCTCAAATAAAGCTGAATTACAACAATTCTGCAAAGATGAGTCGGCCAAAATTCCTCCAGAGCGCTGTAAAAGACTCATTGCAAGTTATCGCAAACACTTGATTGCAGTTATTGCTGCTAAGGGTGGCCCAACCAGTTATTAGGTTCAGGGGGCAATTACTTTTTCACACAGGGCCATGTAGGTTTGGATTTTTTTTCTCCCTAAATAATAAAAACCATCATTTAAAAACTGCATTTTGTGTTTACTTGTGTTATATTTGACTAATGGTTAAATGTGTTTGATGATCAGAAACATTTTGTGTGACAAACATGCAAAAGAATAAGAAAACAGGAAGGGGGCAAATAGTTTTTCACACCACTGTATGTATATATATATATATATATATATACTAGCTGTATAAGCCCGTGCTGTAAAACGTGCGGGGTCCTAAAAACTATTAAAATCATTAGAAAAAAACTGAAATACAGAGATGTCAGGTAATTGAAAGGGACTACTCTGGGCGTCTCTCTACTAGGAGGTTTCGTTGCTCACCTTGCTTGTGTATTAGCGACGAGAGGAAAAGTAAAAAGGATACCATTTTGCCAATGTGCTCGCCTTGCTTCTGTATTAGCGGCTAAGTGAATGACTGTCTCTTCAGAGGTTTCATTTCGCCGGTGTGCTTGTGTCACTTGTGTATTCTCAGAGATGGAGTCCTTACCCGGACTCCACCTCTCACTTCCGGACCGGATAGAGAGACAGGCAGACAGACACATTTCCACAGGTAGATGTTTATATATAAGATATATATATATATCCATCCATCCATTATCCAACCTGCTATATCCTAACTACAGGGTCACAGGGGTTTGCCAAGGAGCCAATCCCAGCCAACACCGGGCACAAGGCAGGAAATAAACCCCGGGCAAGGCGCCAGCCCACCGCAGGATGCACGCACACACACACACACACCAAGCGACAATTTAGAATCGCCAATGCACCTAACCTGCACGTCTTTGGACTGTGGGAGGAAACCTGAGTACCCGGAGGAAACCCACGCAGACATGGGGAGAACATGCAAACTCCACACAGGGAGGACCCAGGAAGCGAACCCGGGTCTCCTAACTGCGAGGCAGCAGTGCTGCCCACTGCGCAACCGTGCCGCCCATATATATATTGTATATACCACCCACATCTACACACTATAGGCTGAATACACACCAGGTTGACTGATAAAGAAAAAAAGAAAGAAAAGTCGTGAGTGGTCCCCCTAGACTTTCTCGTATACTCAGATATGGGGATGGATATTTGAGGAGTAAAATTATGTTCATTAAAGAACCATCAACAACAAATCAAATCAAATTAATAATATATTGCACAATTATTATAAAAGTAAAGTTGAATAAATCAGACTCTGCAGCTGCATGAATAAAAAAAGACCACTTCCAGTTAGTGGAGATAGCTCCAAAGTTGATAGAAATCTGCATTTCGTACCTAATACTTGTATGCAAAATTTGGTTGACCTAAGTGAAAGTATTCTGTTTCCATACACACACACAGACATAATTCCAAAAATTATGATCATAATTCCAAAAATGGAGGTCTAAAACGCCCAGATTCATCAAAATCTGAAAATCAAATTTTTGGATGATTCCAGTACTTTCTCTATACCTCATATACGAGAAAGTAAAAAAGAAAGAAAAAGAAAAAACTTCTGAGCCCACGAAGACCCAGGCGCAATGAGGAATTATGCAGGAGTATTGCTGTTGGTACAAAGGAGTCCTAGTATTGTTAAATATTACAAATACTTAATTTAACAAATTTCCCTAAAATGATGAATTTTAAAGATTAATGCTAACTTTACAGTGTGCTGTTTTTCATGGATTTCTCAAAAGTTCTCTTAAGTGGCCATTTTATAAGTGACTGTGAAGGTCTACTCGATCAACCGCATCCATGAAGTCACCTTCCAAAAGGCAATAAAAGTAGACTGAAAAAAATCGATTGCCAGTACTTAATATGATAATGTTTTTGATTCTGAAATTAAATGAAATGAACTACTAAAAACTAGTATAAAATAAACAAAGCCCAAATAAAACAGACTGGATAACTAAGTAGAAATTCAGATACATAATGCTTCCAGGATGAGCATGAAATAAATGACAGCATGCCGTCTGAAAGAAAATTGTCTTGGTTGGTTGGTTGAGTGTCTTGATTTAGTAAGGCACACAACGGCCTTTTTGAAAAGCCATATAAGTAAAAGTGGGATGAGATAGTAAATAGCTGCCATAACAGCATGCCCTGCCATTTGTGGAATGAAGGCTGTAATACTGAGTGGGTGCACAGTGCCCATGGCTGTAAGTGCAAAAGAAGATGAGAAAATGAATAAACAACTTTTACACTTACATGCTTTCATTTAACTTTACTGTTATGATTTGTTCATTATTTATTACTATTTGAAATTATTTCTATCTATTCACTTGTTTATTATTTATTTTTAATGATTTATTTGTCTATTATAGAATAGTACAGTTGTTTGCTTGTCTCACACTCGTCCTGTGATTTTGTATATTTTGCATCACAGTCCTGGGGAACCACTGTAAATGGATGGTGTGACATTAAAGCCACATGACTTGACTTGAACTTGTAGACTTAAATGCTTGTTGTATATATGCTTGTATGCTTACATAACTCCTTATTGAATTAAATAACATTTTAATTCCTACACACAATATTTTGAGTAAACACTTTGTCTTCATTGGGAATTACTTTTCCTTGCTATCCTTTATGAATAGCATTTACTTTAACTTTTGCTCCAGAGGTTGCTCTAGACCAAGTAACATATGTTTAGCCAGGTGTAAAAGCTGACAATGATAAATACTGTAAATGCCTGAAATATTTAAAGTTCTCCAATGGGGGAAATGGCACAAGGGTTTGCACGCTGAAATATAACACGAAAATTAAATTGCAGTAATACAACTATATAAACACCCCTCTGTGTCAGCCTTAAAACCAGTACTCTGCTGTCCAAATTGAAGTTTTTTGGTGTGTGTTTATTATTATCTAGATAGTCACTACATTCAACATTTATGCTATACACTGCTTGTAAATCTTCTTCCTCTTCATCTTTTCCCACTTCTATGCATGGTCAATGTGCTTGATCAATCTTCTTCATACAGCTCGGTCCTCCATCCTCTTGCCAGTCAAACCTGCTTACTTCAGATTGTATTTTACTTTTTTCATCCACCTCCACTTTGGCCTCCTTGACTTTCTCTTCCCGTGTACTTCCTTTCTTATCACTCTTTTGCCCACATATTTATTGTCAAAGTACTTTCCTGTACTTTATTAGCTATCTTGCCCACTTATATATTTTTTTTTGTTTAAATCCACACATCCATCTCTACATTCTCATTTCTGCCACATTTAACTTCTTCTCCTGCGCTCCCCTTACTGCCCATGTCTCAGCTCCATATATCACTGCTGTTCTTATGACTATCTTAAAATCCTTACCTTTAACCTTCACCTTAAACCTTCTTCCAATTGTTCCATCCACACAATTCAAGTTTGTGAAATCTGAAGGCTTATCCATTAGCTGTACATAACTGTAGATCTAAGAAACCCGGCACATCATGGCCTAACCTCACTCTCTTTTCAGACACATGAACACCACATGGGCAGAGTGGTAGAATGGTTTACATTGTTTCTTTCTATATTTAATTTATATAATCTGTAATTCATAGATGAAGTAAATTCAGTAAATTCCATTATTTACCAAAATTCCCATACTCCTTTGCAAGGAGCAAAGGGAGGTTATTTCTTGAATATATGGGGAATAACTCAAATATAATGAAATACATACACTTTTAACTAGAATGTAGAGAACAAAACATAATAAATAAGTGTAGTGTTGATGGCTGCCCTGGCATTCACATCTGTCTGGTATACACCTCCTGCCCTAAGATCTGGAAATTCTGTCTTTCCAACTTCCATCCCCCTTCTTCTTCTTCTTCTTCTTCTTTGGCAGCATTACACATACAGCTATCACAGTGCAGCAAAGTTAAAGAAAAATGAGATGTCATCCAGCAATTTATAAAGACAGTGCCAGCACAACTACGCTTTACCTTGTGTTCTCCCACACTGTAAGTTTGCTGATGTGGTGTGTTGTGTTGCTCTTCAAACACTTTCTGGGATGTCGTTGCAGATGGCAATAGGCATGCATAACCTGGATACCTGCTATCAGCCAGCAGCCACCTGTGTAAATTATGGCTGACACACTGAAATCAGGCAAGGCCACTACAGGGGCTGTGGAGAGCTGATTTGGAGGAGCTGCATAACTTGAGAATTTCTTAACAAAATGCCTGTTAGCCACTGGAGCTACCTTTTAGTCAAGTCAAGTCAAATCAAGTAGAGCTTTATTGTCATCTCAACCATATACATTAAAGCACATACAGTACTTAGACGAAATAAGGTCCAACGTACAACACGGCAAGACAGCAGCACCAGTCAACAGCAATTCAGACTGATCACAAGAAGATGAATGGGAGAGAGGAATAAATAATATAATGTCTACACATATAGCTGAACATATATACTAAATATACAAATACAAATATACAAATACCTATACCTAAATATGAAAATATATATCTAACAAAAAGGACATTGGGGAGGGAGGCACATCAGAGGGGCTGTAACAAATGCAGACTATAGACTAAGAACTATAAGAAACGGTGCAAAAAAACTGCAGGTACGTAGTGTAAACGTATTACATTGCAGTTCTTTAGTTGTCAAGAGGTTTAATTCTGAATGTAGGGCCTGCCTTCTCCTATGTAGAGTCTCGCTTGGTAGTCTGGCATGTTCTTCATCTATTTTAGTAATTTCGCTTTTTATCTCTGCTATTTTCTTGGCCTCGGATTTATTTCTGTGGGAAAGATATGAGATAATCTGTCCTCTTAAGAAGGCCTTAAGAGTTTCCCAGAGTATTCCTGCAGAGATCTCGGGGGGTGTATTTGTCTCTAGAATTTGATTTATTTGGATATAAATTCAGTACAATTCTCATCAGCTAATAGAAGCGGGTTGAGGCGCCATCTGCGGGGTGAGTGCATGGGGCTTAGTAATTTTAGCTCCAAGATCATAGGTGCATGGTCAGAAATAACAATAGCGATATAGTGGTCTCGTCCGATGCGAGGGATGGACGTCTGAAGTGGAGCTCCGCTAGCAGCGGTGTTATTTTTCATATTATTTGCCTATTATCCTGAGATATCCTACATTTATTCAGCCCAAGGAGACTGCTACATTATATTTGTAAGCATATATAAACATGGCCAGCAAGAAAGGGGGTCCGAAAGAAAAGAAAACTAAAGCTGCACCCAAGCCAAGATCAGGAAGCCCTAGCTCAAGATACGGCCTTTCAGAGAGAGACCTGGAACAGCTGGGCGAAAGTACAGACTCTTCGGGACCAAGGTCCGCTACATCGTCGCCGGCTGAGAGTGAAAAGGGGAGCGAATGTACGATCGGGAGTACAGATCTCGATAGCTCGCTGATCGGAGAACACCTGAAACTGGAAAGGGCCTTACAGTCCGCGATCTCAATTACTCCACGCGAGCCGGGGATAGCGGAGGCACCGGCTACAGTAGAGCCTGACGCTTCACCTATGGTACAAGAAAGCACAATTAAAATGTCTAAACTGGAGGTGATGCTCGCTGAGATCGTACAAGATATAAAGAAAACCAAGAAGGCAAATGAGGAAGCAAGGGCAAAGGCACATGAGAGGTTGAAACAAGAGTTGCTGGAATTGAAACAGGAATGGCAGCAAGCAAACGAGACGCAGCGGCAGGAATGGCAACAAGCAAACGAAACGCAGCGGCTGATGCTGCAACAGGCAAATGAAAGGCTGCGACAAGAAATGCAAGTGGAAATGCGACAGGTGCTGGGTAAAATTGAAACGCTTACTAATCAATTGGAGGATCTCAAGGAGACATTCACGACTAGGATTGAATTAGCCGAAAATTTAGCTACCAGTGCTGAAGAAAAAGCAGAAAATGTCAGCTCCGAATGCAAAAAACTCGGAGACAGACTGGCTGCTTTGGAAGATGGAAGTAGAAGGTATAACGTCAGAATTGAAGGTCTGCCTGAGAATCGAGAAAGTTCAAACCCTGTGAAATTCGCTGCTGAACTTTTTTCTAAAATAATCGGGGACGACTTTAAAGCAGAATCTGAGATAGCAGCAGCTTACCGCGTACGCGGATCAAACACCGTTAGACCCAGACCAAGGTCTTTTATAGTTCGTTTTGAACGATTATCATTTAAGCTAGAGGTGATGGCACTCCTCAGAAACAAGGAAGATATTACATTCGAAAATAACCACATTCGTATCTTTCCTGACTTCTCTCCAGCAACATCTACTAAACGCGCAGCCTTCTACAACATCAAACAGCGATTACGGCAAGCCAGCGTCAAATACAGCCTCTTGTATCCGGCAAAACTTAAAGTGGAATGGCAAGGTCATTTCTATGTATTCGCTTGCAAGGATGAAGCAGAAAAGGAATTAAGAAAGCTGATCCCGGGACTATTCTGATACATAATAGTGAGTCATGGCGGTTAATGATTAAAGCAAGGATTAATAATCTACTGTCTGATCTATTTGTTTTAAAATACGGGTTTTTATCAGCATATATTCACATATATTCTCATTATTACTTAGTATTACTAGGGCGCTATCTGTTTATGTTTATGTCTTATTGTGCTTAATTACTTCATCTCTACCCTAAACGAGACTGTTCAATATCATACCCTTGGTTTATTGTTATTGCTATTACTGCATTAAGACTTGTTATGCTTATTTTGGACACATCTTTAACATCATCACCCGGGTTTATTATCTGGGTGTATCATCTTAATGCACTAAAATTGCTGAAGACTATATATATATTTTAAGTGCAAAATTCTTTTTTTTTTTTTTTTTTTAAAGACTATATTGGTAACAGATATCTCTATCTTTTAACTCTAAAGCACCGCTGCATTGGGGCTTGTTTTGCTTTGGACGTGCTCTGTCTCTGGGTATGTCAGAGGACTGGGACTGTGTGAAGTGGGTTTTAGCCTCACTTGGGGAGGCAAAAAGGGAGGGTGGGGGGTTAAGGGGGGGAGAGAAAGAGAGCAGGCTTGATCTATACCTAATCTATCCTATGAATCTTAATAATTATAACTACCAACGTAATAATAAGCTGCATGGCAACAACTCTAGGGAAAATAGGAAATTAAGGCCAAAGCTGTCTCACTTCCAGTTAAGACTATAAAATGACATCAAAAACTCAGAATCAGTGTCTCCATGACGGGACAGTTAATTTCGTAAGCTGGAATGTTAAAGGTCTGAATCACGAATTAAAGAGAAAGAAAGTACTCTCTCACCTAACAGGTCTAAATGCTAAAATAGTATTTTTACAGGAAACTCACTTAATAAGCAAGGATCAGTTCCGGCTGCAAAAAGACTGGACTGGCCAAATGTTCCATTCTAGTTTTACAAACAAAACTAGAGGTGTGGGAATTCTCATACATAGAACAGTACCATTTGTAGCATCAGATGTAGTATTGGATCCTGAAGGGAGATATGTAATGGTCATGGGAGACTTATCTAACTGTAAAATGATTTTGATAAATGTTTATGCACCTAATGTTGATGATAAGGAATTTATACAAAATTTATTTGCATCCATTCCCAATCTGAACACTCATAAAGTTATAATGGCTGGGGACTTCAATTGTGTTCTAAATCCACTTTTAGATAGGACTTCCTCCACAGGGGGAATGGCATCTAACACTGCAAAGATAATTACAAAGTTTATAACTGATCACAATTTATCAGACCCCTGGAGGTTTTTAAACCCAAATTCAAGAACATATTCTTTCTACTCACCAGTGCATCATTGTTACTCAAGGATTGATTACTTCTTTATAGACAATAACTTTTTGCCGTTGATTAAATCTTGCGAATACGATGCTATTGTTATTTCTGACCATGCACCTATGATCTTGGAGCTAAAATTACTAAGCCCCATGCACTCACCCCGCAGATGGCGCCTCAACCCGCTTCTATTAGCTGACGAGAATTGTACGGAATTTATATCCAAACAAATCAAATTCTTTCTAGAGACAAATACATCCCCCGAGATCTCTGCAGGAATACTCTGGGAAACTCTTAAGGCCTTCTTAAGAGGTCAGATTATCTCATATCTTTCCCACAGAAATAAATCTGAAGCCAAGAAACTAGCAGAGATAAAAAGCGAAATTACTAAAATAGATGAAGAACACGCCAGACTACCAAGCGAGACTCTACATAGGAGGAGGCAGGCTCTACATTCGGAATTAAACCTCTTGACAACTAAAGAAACTGAACAACTAATTTACAAATCCAGACATCATTACTATGAACATGGGGAGAAAGCTAATAAGCTTTTAGCTCAACAAATTCACAAGCAAGAAGTGCGCAACGCAATCTCGGTAATTACTAGCACGAACGGAGATAAAATTGTCAAACACAAAAATATAATGCATACTTTCAGAGACTACTATAAATCCCTATATGCTACTGAGTTTAAAGAAGACAATACACAATCTAGTACATTTCTAGATACATTACAGATACCACAAATAGACGCTTTTAATGCGGAGGAACTTGATAAACCTCTGACGTTATCAGAATTACTAGATGCTATAAAATCTCTCCAAGGTGGGAAAGCAGCAGGCCCTGATGGTTACCCTGCAGAATTTTACAAGAAATTCTCCACTCAGCTAGCTCCCCTCTTATTAGCAACATTTACAGAAGCCAGAGATAACCAATCTCTTCCACAAACCTTTCGCCAAGCACTAATCACTGTCTTTCCAAAACAAAATAAGGACTTATTACAATGTGCATCATACAGACCAATTTCACTTCTGAATAACGACGTTAAAATACTCTCTAAAATCTTAGCCAGAAGGATGGAGAAAGTGCTCCCCTCGGTAATATCACAAGACCAAACTGGATTTATTAGGGGCCGGCACTTATCTTCCAATCTTCGACGCCTGTTTAATGTAATATACTCATCAACTAAATCAAACACCCCAGAAATATTATTATCACTGGATGCAGAAAAAGCATTCGACATGATTGAATGGAAATACCTTTTTACTATATTGGAGAAGTTTGGGTTTGGCCCAAACATCTGTGCATGGATTAAATTACTGTATACTAACCCAGAAGCTTCAGTTTGCATCAACAACATTTGCTCAGACTACTTTAAACTAGAACGTGGCACTAGACAAGGATGCCCCTTGTCACCGCTGCTGTTTGCGATTGCCATTGAACCACTAGCAATACATTGTCGAAATACTGATCAGATAAAGGGGATTTGCAGAGAAGGACTGGAACAGAAAATTTCATTATATGCAGATGACATGGCACTGTATATATCAGACCCAGAAAATTCCGTGCCTGCAGTCTTAGCAGCACTCACAGAATTTCAAAAGATCTCTGGTCTCAGAATTAATCTGAATAAAAGTGTACTCTTTCCAGTGAACTCTCAAGCATATAATATTAGATTAGATACCTTACCTTTTATCATTGCAGAACAGTTTAAATACCTAGGGGTAACATCACAAGTAAACATAAAGCTCTATATCAACAAAATTTCGCCGTTTGCGTGGAAAAAATTAAACAAGACTTGCACAGATGGTCAACCCTTCATCTCACACTAGCTGGAAGAATTAACACTGTTAAGATGAATATTCTTCCTAAACTCCTTTTTTTATTTCAAAACATCCCAATATACATTAATAAATCATTTTTTAGGCAATTAGATTCAACAATAACCTCATTTATTTGGAATTCAAAACATCCACGCATCAAAAGAGCGACCTTACAAAGACAAAAGGCAGAAGGCGGCATGGCTCTTCCTAACTTCCAGTTTTATTACTGGGCAGCAAATATACAGGCGATAAGAACCTGGACACAAATAGAAGAACATACACAGGCTTGGTCCGCAATAGAAGTAAAATCCTGCAGTACTTCTTTGTATTCCTTGCTCTGTGCTCCAATAAACACACGTTATCGGCAATACACTAATAACCCAATTGTGCTCCACTCACTTAGAATCTGGAACCAATGTAGAAAGCATTTTAAGACGGAGAAGCTTTTATCTGTTGCACCCCTGCAAGAGAACCACCTCTTTCAACCTTCACAAACATATGCAGTTTTTAATATTTGGAAAAAATTTGGAATTAACTCGCTTAGAGATCTTTATATAGACAACGTCTTTGCATCCTATGAACAATTACATTCCAAATTTAACATTCCAGCTACACATTTCTTTCACTATCTTCAAGTCAGAAACTTTGTTAAACAAAACCTTCCAGATTTTCCTCATCTTGCACCCTCAACCATGCTGGAAAAAATATTGCTCAATCTCAAGGACTTAGACTCCATCTCTACAATATATAAAATCATTTTACAATCCCTCCCTTTCAAAGATCTGAGAAGACACTGGGAAAAAGATCTTTCAATTAATATATCAGAAAAGGAGTGGAAAGCAGCAATGCAGAGAATTCACTCGAGCTCCATATGCGCAAAACATACAATCATACAACTCAAAATTATATATCGAGCACATCTGTCTCGACTAAAACTTTCCAAAATGTTCCCAGGGCATGATCCAACTTGCGAACGTTGCAACCAAGTCCCAGCCTCACTAGGTCACATGTTCTGGTCCTGCACCAAATTAACATTATTCTGGACAAACATTTTTAATTACCTTTCAGATAGCCTTGGACTCACAATCCCTCCAAACCCATTAACAGCTGTGTTTGGTGTTCTTCCAGATGGGTTTAAAGCGGAGAAAGACAAACAAATTGTGATTGCATTCACTACACTTTTGGCACGTAGACTTATTCTCATAAACTGGAAAAACCCAAACTCTCCTCTTTTAAGTCAGTGGGAAACCGATGTGTTATATTATTTGAAGTTGGAAAAAATCAAATACTCAGTTAAAGGATCCGTACAGACTTTTTTCAAAACATGGCAGGATCTAATCAGTAATATTTTAAAATAAGTTCATAAGGCACAGAGAATTTATTAATTTAGGTATGTTTACAAGCCTAAATTTGAATTTAACGCCGTTTGGCTTGCTCTCTCTCTCAGGGGTGGGGATCGATCTGTTCTTAATTTTTTCTCTTTGTAAAAACTTGATTGCTTTGTATGGATTGTAATAAAATTAATAAAAAATAAAAATTAAAAAAAAAAAAAGAAATAACAATAGCATCGTATTTGCAAGATTTAATCTTAGGCAAGAAGTTATTGTCTATAAAGAAGTAATCGATCCTTGAGTAACAATGATGTACTGGTGAGTAGAAAGAATATGTTCTTGAATTTGGGTTTAAAAATCTCCAGGGGTCTGATAAGATGTGGTCAGTTATAAACTTTGTAATTATTTTCGCAGTATTAGATGCCGTTCCCCCTGTGGAGGAAGTCCTATCTAAAAGTGGATTTAGAACACAATTAAAGTCCCCAGCCATTATAACTTTATTAATGTGTTCAGATTCGGAATGGATGCAAATAAATTTTGTATAAATTCCTTATCATCAACATTAGGTGCATAAACATTTATCAAGATCATTTTACAGTTAGATAAGTCTCCCATAACCATTACATATCTCCCTTCAGGATCCAATACTACATCTGATGCTACAAATGGAACAGTTCTATGTATAAGAATTCCCACACCTCTAGTTTTCTTCGTAAAGCTAGAATGGAACATTTGGCCAGTCCAGTCTTTTTGCAGCCAGAACTGATCCTTACTTATTAAGCGAGTTTCCTGTAAAAATACTATTTTAGCATTTAGACCTGTTAGGTGAGAGAGTACTTTCTTTCTCTTTAATTCGTGATTCAGGCCTTTAACATTCCAGCTTAACATTCTCTAAAAAAAAAGAAAAAAAAAAAAAAAAAAAAGGAGTTTTGCACTTAAAATATATATATATAGTCTTCAGCAATTTTAGTGCATTAAGATGATACACCCAGATAATAAACCCGGGGGATGGTATTAAAAATGTGTCCAGAAGAAGCATAACCAGTCTTAATGCAGTAATAGCAATAACAGTAAACCTAGGGTATGATATTGAACAGTCTCGTTTAGGGTAGAGATGAAATAATAGAAAAGAAAAAAAGAAAAAAAAAATAATAATAATAATTAAGCACAATAAAACATAAACAGATAGCGCCCTAGTAATACTAAGTAATAATGAGAATATATACTGATAAAAACCCGTATTTTAAAACAAATAGATCAGACAAAAGATTATTAATCTTTGCTTTATCATTAACCGCCATGACTCACTATTATGTATCAGAATAGTCCCGGGATCAGCTTTCTTAATTCCTTTTCTGCTTCATCCTTGCTAGCGAAGACATAGAATTGACCCTGCCATTCCACTTTCAGTTTTGCCGGATACAGGAGGCTGTATTTGACACTGGCTTGCCGTAGCCGCTGTTTAATATTATAGAAGGCTGCGCGTTTAGTAGCTGTTGCTGGAGAGAAGTCAGGGAAGATAAGAATGTGGTTATTTTCATATATAATATCTTACTTGTTTCTGAGGAGTGCCATCACCTCTAGCTTAAATGATAATCATTCAAAACGAACTATAAAAGATCTTGGTCGGGGTCTGACAGTGTTTGATCCGCGTACGCGGTAAGCCGCTGCTATCTCAGATTCTGCTTTAAATTCGTCCCCGATTATTTTAGAAAAAAGTTCAGCTGCGAATTTCACCGGGTTTGAACTTTCTCGATTCTCCGGCAGACCTTCAATTCTGACATTATACCTTCTACTCCCATCTTCTAAAGCAGCCAGTCTGTCTCCAAGTTTTTCTCTGAGTTTTTTGCATTCGGAACTGACATTTATTGCTCTTTCTTCGACACTGGCAGCTGAACGTTCGACCATTTCAATCCGATTCGTGAATGTCTCCTTGAGATGCTCCAATTGATCAGTAAGCGTGCTCAGTTTAACCGAGTTTTCCTGAATGCGCTCTTCAATTTTACCCAGCACCTGTCGAAGCTCAAGTTGCACCTCTTGACACATCCTTTCATTTGCCTGTTGGAATTCCTGTCGCAGCCTTTCATTTGCCTGTTGGAATTCCTGTTGCAGCCATTCATTGGCCTGTTTCATCTCCTGTTTCAATTCCTGTTTCAGTCTCTCATGTGCCTTTTCCCTTGCTTTCTCATTAGCCTTCTCGCTTTTCTTTATATCTTGCGTGAGCTCAGTGAGCAACACCTTCAGTTCAGATAGTTCAATTGTGCTTTCTTGTACCATAGATGAAGCAGCAGACTTTGCTGTAGCCGGTGTCCCCGCTGCTCCAGGCTTGCGTAATTGAAGCCGCGGACTTCAAGGCCCTTTCCAGTTTTATGTGATCTTCTCCAATCGGCGAGCTATCCAGATCTGCACTCACGATCGCACCTTCGCTCCCCTTTTCGCTCTCAGCCGGCGATGATGTAACGGACCGTGGTCCCGAGGAGTCTGTGCTTTCGCCCATCTGATCCAGGTCTGTCTCTGAAAGGCCGTATCTAGAACTGGGACTTGCTGATCGCAGCTTGGGTGTAGCTTTAGTTTTCGATTCTTTTGAACCCCCCTTCTTGTTGGCCATGTTTATATGTGCTTACATATACTGTAGCAGTCCCTCTTGGGTTGAATAAATACAGGTTATCTCAGGATAATAAGCAAATAATATGAAAAATAACACCACTGCTAGCGGAGCTTCACTTCAGACGTCCATGGACGAGACCAAAATCATCATCTTCAAAAATCGTCATTTTGTAGTCTTAACTGGAAGTGAGACAGCTTTAACCTTAATTTCCAATTTTCCCACGAGTTATTGCCGTGCACCTTATTGATACATTGGTAGTTATCATTATAAGGATTAAAATAGTAGATTAGATATAGCTTGCTCTCTTTCTCTCCCCCCTTATCCCCCCACCTCCCATTTTGCCTCCCCACAAAGTCCCCGTCCTTTGACATACCTAGAGACAGAGCATGTCCTAAACAAAACAAGCCCCCCAGCAGCGGCATTTGGGGATTAAAAAGTAGAGATATCTATTGCCGATAAAGTCTAAATACTATAACCATAAAATATAATCATTAACAGACTATAAGCATAAAACATAATCATCAACAGTCTTGAAATATTAAGACAGTAAACCCAGGGAGTGGTGTTAAAAAGTGGCCCTGGATAAGCATATTAAACCTTAATGCAATAATAACAATAACAATAAACCAAGGGTATGATGTTAAACAATCTCCTTTAGAATAGTTAAAAACAAAAAAAAACACCTGCTTTAATTTCTTCCACACATACGCCTACAATTATAATTAAAAAATAAACATAAACCAAAAGTGTCCTAGAAGAGAAAAAGATGTATAATTATGGTACCCATATCATTGCAAGCAGATCAGACAGTAGGTAATATCTTCTTGCCATACCATGACAGGATGCGACTCACTTTCGTATTTCAAAAAAGCGTCGGGATTAGCTTTCTTAATTCATTTTCTGCTTCATCCGTGGAAGAGAAGATGTGATATTTGTCTTGAATTTCTACTTTCAGTCCATCAGGATACAAGAGGCTGTAACTGTTTTCGTAACCGCTGTTTAATGTTGTAAAAAGCTGCACGTTTAGCAGCTGTTGAGGGTGAGCAATCAGGGAAAATATGAATGTGGTTATTTTCAAATATAATCTTTTGTTTGTGTCTGAGAAGTGCCATTACATCAAGCTTAAATTGTAATCTCTCGAAGCGGACAATTAAAGACCTAGGTTTAAAGGTATTTGATCCACATATGCGATAAGCTGCCACTATCTTGGTATCTGATTTAAAGTCCTCTCCAATTATTTTTGAGAATAGTTCAGCTACGAATTTCACTGGGTTGGGACTTTCACGATTTTCAGGTAGACCTTCGATTCTAATATTATTCCTTGTGCTTCCATCTTCCAGAGCCGCAAGTCTGTCTCCAAGTTTTTTGCATTCGGAATTCACAGCTGTAGCTTTTCCATCTGTGTTAGATGCCAAATGTTCCACTGTTTCAATTCGAACGTGAATGTCTGCTATACGTCTTCCAGCTGATCGGCAGGTTCTCTCAGTTTAGATGCATTTTTCTGAATGTGTTCCTCAATTTTTCTCAGCATATCTTTAAAGACTGCATTAAAACGATTATATATATGTTTTTCCAAGTCTTTATATTCCTGCCGCATCTCTTGCAGCTCCAGCCGCAGCTTCTCGTTTGTCTTCTCGTTAGTCTTGAGCAAGCCATTTATTTCTTTCTTCATATTTTTCTGAATGTCTTTCTTGAGCTCACTCTTGGCCGTGGCCAATGTTGAGATCATTTCTCTCAGTTCGGACAAATCGTTTCGGCTTTCGTGCTCTGCAGGTGAAGTGTCAAACCCCGCTACAGCTGATGCTTTCGGCTCGCGAGGATTAGATGAATGCGTGGACTGCAATGCCATCTCTAGTTTTAAGTATCTTCTGGAATCGGCGAGCTATCGTGACCTGCATCACTTGCACCTTTGCTACCATTTTCACTTTCGACTGGAGATGTTGCAGTGGAGCGGGTTCCTGGGAAGTCTGTGCTTTCACCTGCCTGTTCCAGGTCAGGCTCTGAATGCCGTACCTTATACTGGTGCATGATGCCTGTCTAGACTTGGGTATTGCTTTAAGTTTCTTTTCCATTTCTTTCTGACTGCCTTTCTTGTTACTTATATTTATATACTGTAGTAGAAACTCCTTAGGTTTGGTAAATACAGGAAACCTCGGGATAATAAGAAATAAGAGAAAAAATAAGCTGCTGCTAACGGAGCTCCGCTTCAGATGTCCATCTACCATAATGGACGAGACCAATTCCCAAATGTTGAGTGAAGAAATGTATGTGAATTTTAGCAAACTCAAGGAAATGCTTTGAAGTCAGTGGGGAAGAAAAAACTGAACTAGTCTGGAGTGGATTAAAATTGTGCAATGGTCTTTTACTTGTGTTCTGTTTTGTGTGTTGTATTTACCCCTTTTTTGACACTCACACATGCCAACTTACCTGAAGGAGGGTTTCTCTCTGAATTGCCTTTCCCAAGATTTCTTCTGTATTTTTCTTTTTTCTACAAGTTTTTGTTTTTTACTTTCTCTTATACAAAGTATAGGGAAGGTATTGTAATCGTCTAAAAATTTGACCTTAAGATTTTGATGAATCTCGATGTTTTAGACTCAGTTACCATTTATTCAGAGTCATTAAATGAAAAAAGCTGTGTTAGGGCTCAGAAGTGAGTGAGAATACAAAGGTGCAAGTTTACCCATGTATAACAGATCTCATCCCCCATACAGAAAAATCCTGTCTGTCTGAGTATCATTGCTGTAACTCTTAGGGCTGAGTTTAACAACCATATTTGTTATTTATTCTTTATTTTATTGTTATTGACTATAGCCCTTAATTAGCATAAATTATCACTGAAAAGTATTTAACTAGTTATTAAAATTTTATGTAAAATATACATTTTTCTAAATTGTAGTTTGCTTGAGTGTGGCGTAAACATATGTTAACACATTTTATTTAATACACTATTTGTTTTCATATAATTTCATTTTTATCTACCTCAGGCCATACCTGTGAAGGTGCTGACAATATGCCAGTCTGTTTTGTTTTCTCAATGCTCACCACTCCCAAAAACTCCACACACTAAGCCGTCTTTGATTAAATCAGTTAGATTTAAATAGATACTATTTTAATAGTTTGATATTTAAAATGTGCAAAATATAAAGAGATTAAGTTTGGACTTAAAGTAATCCACTGTGACAATTGTTCACTTTAACATTACTTTATAAGAAAAGTGCAATTAGTTACATATATGTGTAAGAAAAGTTATTCCTACTCACCGTTTACTCCAAATAATGCATTTTGTGCATGATTAACAGTATGCGATAAATAGTTTCAGTAAGTATAGAATCAGGTATATTCCATAACTGCAGTCCTTACATTATTAATAGGAGGATGCAAAGGACAAGGTCATAACCAAGATGAGGGCAGAGGCCAGTCCCACACTAGACCTATGCACACTAATGTACGCTCTTTAGAGAAGCATGTGCCTGCAGGACAACACCCTTGGAAGACAGGAAAGACGGCAGGGAATGAAGCTCCATCGTGTACTTGTAGATAAGCTATCCTCATAACCAGAATCAGAAGTAGAATTTGATAACTGCATACCAATACACCATGAACTACTGTATAGAAATTATATACTGTACAGAGACTTTAATTAGTTGCCATATCTACTACACCAAGTACTGCACAGGGGTGTGTGGTCTTCCATCCTGAAGGAGACGTTTAATTAATGATGCTGTGACATATAGTATGACTTTTCTTACTTGTCAATAAACAATTAGGAACATTATTTAGAACTTGAGTTACAATGAATATAATTAGGGCTCCTGTTTGATTAAAAATTAACTGCATTTTAATCAAAGTTGTACATATTTCCTTTAAGCATATTAATATTTATCTATAAAGCAGAAATAACTCAATGATTACTTTCTAATTCAAAACAGTTTCAATAACCACTTGCCTAGGCACATTAAATTATTCCAGTTAGTTTACTGAACTGTTTTATGTGAATAAACTGTGAAATGCTAATCAGTAAACAGCTCAAAGTAAGTTTTTTTTTTTTTGGGCCACATCACAATGCAAACTACTTCAGTGCTTCCATCAATAATTCTCTCTTTAAAACGACATGAAGATGAAAAATAAGCCATTATTAATCTCGCAGACATTGACACGCAGAGCCTTTTACCTCCACTTTGTATGAGTACAGGATCTGCACTATAAATTTATAGGCTACTGAGTACTAAATTTGCTGCTTGCAGTTTTTACACTTAACCAGAGTAAGATGGCAACATTAAAGATTGGTGAGGCTGATACCCCACATCTAAATATAACTCACAAAGGTGCCAGCACCAACGGGCACATAAGCAGATTAAGTCACAGTTCGGGGATGATGTCAGTGGATCATTGTAAGTGAAAAATGTGTACTTTATTGGCAGTTGACAACTGAGCAACACTTGTTATGGTTATATTATATCAAATGGTGTGACTCAAACCACCTACAACTGAACACCAGCAAAACCAAGGAGCTGGTGGTGGATTTTAGGAGGCCCAGGCCCCTCATGGACCCCGTGATCATCAAAGGTGACTGTGTGCAGAGGGTACAGACCTATAAATACCTGGGAGTGCAGATGGATGATAAACTGGACTGGACTGCCAATACTGATGCTCTGTGTAAGAAAGGACAGAGCCGACTATACTTCCTTAGAAGGCTGGCGTCCTTCAACATCTGCAATAAGATGCTGCAGCTGTTCTATCAGACGGTTGTGGCGAGAGCCCTCTTCTACACGGAGGTGTGCATTTTTATCACTCTTTAATTTAATATTGTTTTTTATCAGTATGCTGCTGCTGGAGTATGTGAATTTCGCATTGGGATTAATAAAGTATCTATCTATCTATCTATCTATCTATCTATTTATTTAAAGTCTTTCTGGCAATATTTCCAAACCATAGTATCACTAGTTTTAAAGATAAACTTTCCATTCAAGACCAATTTTTCTGCTTTTGATACCATTTTAATTTGCTGTATAAAATAAACTAACTTCATAGTGTCATGGTTAGGAAAGAAAGACCAGAAACAACACAGGAAACGATCAAGCTAGGCTGACCCCGGTGACCCACTACTACTATTAATAGACTTGGATTTATTTGACTTGCTTAATTAATAATGTGTGAAACACTTTCAAATGAACCAGATTTAATTAGAGCATTTAGATGTGTTAACATATTTATTACATACGTTAATACCTTCAATATAATATCTCCTGAGTCCTTGAAAATAGTTACATCATTATTATCATATCATATGCCTGCAGAGGCCATTCACCTTAAGATTTTTATTTCCATCTTACGTGGAAATGATTAAATTAAAGTCACCTGTCTTGCCAGTGATGTTACTCCGCTAATTCCAGTTTATTTCCCAAACACTTTTGGTTTCCTACATAATTCTGTTCAGCAGGTAACACTTTTATTAATTTAATTTTATTGATAACATTTGAAGAAAAAAACATTCCATATATTTTGTGATTCTAACCCCTTTCTTAAATATTGCTGTTAACAACAATGCACATAAAATTATGGTTCTGACTTTTAACAAGTTGGGGCCACTGTAGTAATCTCTGATTTTTATAAATTTATGTTTTCTAGACTCAGTTCTGGCTAACTATATATTGAATAAAGGGTTTCAATACTCAGAGTTTCGAAATTTAATGTCTGTTTAGATGCATATTGGTTTGCTACAAAGTCCAACATTTTCTGTGATGCTATTTTGTTTTAATAATGGATGCCATTATTTTAGGCTACTGTAGTAACTGTTGCCATAGGAATCGATTCCAGAATTCCACAGAGCACTCTCATTGGTAATGTCATCAAGGCAATGGGTTAAAGGTTGCCTCGCCAGTTTCAGGATAAACACTTGAATTGCTGTAAAATAACTTTCTCTTATTAAATTCACTCAATTAACAAATTTGCTGCCAGCTTTTTGACTCTCTTGTTCTGAGTTTTTATAAAAGAGTTTTTAACTCAATATCAGACCTCGGCCCGTTCTTGACCCTTGTATCCTCTGGTCATTCTCATTTTTTTCAATATTGTCTCTACTAGGTTTGTACAGGCACAACATATCCTGGCATAAGTACAGTAGTGGCCAAAAAGTTTGGCAGTGACACAAGTGTTGTGTTTTGCAAACTTTGCTGCTTCAGCATTTTCAGATTTTTTTTCTGGTTTTCTATAGTACACTCAAGAACAATTATAAATATTTTATAGTTTCACAGGCTTTTATTGGCAAATACATCAAATTTACAGTATGTAAAGTGTCAATATTTATAGTGCTGACACTTCTTCTTCATAACTTCTGCAATTCACTCTGGTATGCTAGATATCAGCTTCTGGGCCAAATCCTGACCGACGGTGATCCATTCTTGCCTTTTTAGTGCTTGAAGTTGATCACAATTTTTGGGCTTCTGCTTGTTCACCCACTTCTGAGAATCGATCACAGGCTCTCAATGGGATTAAGATCTGAGGAGTTTCCTGGCCATGGGTCCAAACTTTCAATGATAGATAGATAGATAGATAGATAGATAGATAGATACTTTATTAATCCCAAGGGGAAATTCACATTGATATAACATCCATGCCACTTCGTTATCACTTTTACCTTGTAACATGGTGCTCAATCATGCTGGAAAATACACAGATCATCATCCAACTGCGCCTGGATTGTTGGGAGAAGTTGCCCATACAGGACGTTTTGAAACCATTCTTTATTTATCGCAGTATTCTTGGGCAGAATAGTGAGTGGGCCCACTCCCTTGGATGAGAAGCAACCCCACACATGGATTGTCTCAGGATGCTTCACTGTTGGCACAGTGACACAGGACTCATGGTAGCGCACACCTTTTCTTTCTCTAGATAGTCAATTCTCCAGATGTCCCAAACAGTTGGAAGGAGGATTCATCCGAAAAAATAACTTTGCCCCAGTCTTCTTCTGTCCTATCTATCCTTGTACTTACTGCAGTATTGCAGTCTTTCCTTGATGTTTTTCTTAGAAAAAAGTGGCTTCTTTGTTGCCCTTCTTGACACAAGGCCGTTGTCCAAAAGTCTTCACCTCACTCACTCATACCCACCTGCTGCTAACACCGAGCAAGCTCTGCAATGGTGGCAACACCATCCTGTAGCTGACTCCTCAGTCGGAGAGGGTTCTAGTGCTTCCTGGACACTTTTAACTGATCACTTTATGCCAGGGCCAAAATAAGTAAAAATGGGATTTTGTGATAAAGTTAACTTTTTATGCTGTTAATGCTCTTTGCAATGAATTAATATGCATCTGATCACTCTGCACAATAATATAAAAACAATGTGCATCACCACCACAAAAACTGAAGCCGCAAATTTTGCAAACATTTGTGTCACTGCCAAAACATTTGGTCACTACTGTAGAAGCAAGAAGGAACAAACTTTGATTAAGACAAACATTTAGTTAAACGGTGTAATGATAAATTTTCCTGGGGAAATGTAAAGAAAACAAAACAGATGGTCATAAATTTGAGTGAAACATAATTTATGAACATTTAGCTTTTTTGAGTGTGTCCTAACCAATTCAATACAGTTTCATCAACGTACACTGAAAAAACTCCAATGTTAGGTTTTGTACAGGGTGGCGTAGGAAAATGGGAAATTTTGGAACTAGGTGTTGGCAACCCTTGGTTATCGGCAGTTGTTTGGGACCCTGTTTAGAACCCCTTGCCATTAGTTATAATGGAGCAGTGGAGTGGTGTGCATCAAGTGTTCGCTGTGAGAGCCTTTAATAAGAATGGTGATAGTGTGACTATTACCAGTTAGGACGTCATGATTGTGTCCCATCTGCTCATGCCATTGCAACATGGATGCGTAATTTCAAAGAAAAGGGGTTCAGCCTTAAAAAAGAAGTCCCCAGGTGGAGCCACTTCGCATACGGCCCAACAATCAATGGCAGCTATTCAACGATTGTTTGGAAGGTGCGTCATTTCATGCAACGGTGACATTCCATGGCCTCAGAGATCTCCAGATCTCACTGTTTGTGATTTGTTTCTGTGGGGACATCTTAAAAGCCAAGTGTACCTCACACGTCCCTCAACCATATGGACTGAAGAGGAAATTGCTGGCATTCCTCTTGACATGTTCCATCAAGAATGCAGAATTTTCACAACAGGCTGTCAGAATGTGTACAGAGAATTGGACAACACCTTTATGATGTTTTCTTCAAAACATAAAATGAATATTGAATGAATATTGATTACCATCATTAATTGCATATCCTGTACAAAACATTTCATCATTAAATGTATATTGTAATGTGTTTATTCGTGTATTGAATGTCAATTGAAAGTTTCCCCGTAGTAAACAGAGTCATTGGGATGATCAAATGTCTGTCTGTGTCCTCCTCATACTCCACATTATAACTGACACTTTAGGAGATCTACAAGCGACAGAAGGAAACTTTAGACCCAATCATTTGTACCTTTAGCAATTAGGCATTTTAATGGTAAAAGTTATCTTCACACAAACTGTGATGCATACTTGTATAAATGCTATTGAACATTTCACACTTTTTGTTGTATATCTTATGTGTATTTCTTATTATGTCTTACCTGTTCTTTTTAATTATAGCACAAATAAGTAATTGAACTTCCCATTCAGAGATAATAAAGTTAACTTTCACCTTGAATTTCTCTCCTGAAGAGCTTTTTTCATTGGCAGGAGTTGTAACATTTGCTAGCTAAATGATGAGCCTTAGAATTCTTAATTAACATCAAGGCCAGACGTTGTCCCTCACCAGTGAGCAATCCAATGTTTGCTGTAAACTCTGACCCAGAGGGTTGTTTCAGATTTAGATGCAAACGCCCCATTAATCAGGGAACACGAACATTCATGTTTAATTTTGGTCAACAGAGGATATAGAGAGTATCTCCTATTTGCACTGCAGGCTCCAAACAGATCATGTTGCGTCTCTGCTGATCTTTTCAAATCTTCTGCAAGGTGACTCATTGTATCAAGCATTCCCAGTCAGTAATTTGATTGTAGTTCCCTAAATGTGTCTGGTACAAGATCTTGCTTCATGTCTTTTGTAAGGTATTTTGTTCATAAAACAGGCAATCAGATTACTTCTTTACCTTTTGGTAATGTTGCCAGACAGGAAAACTGCAGGAATTGATAAATCACATAAAAACCTACTCCTTTTCTTGTAAAGTAGCATTATGAGCTTATGAAGCATTGAAGAAGTTGCTATGGTAGTTCATGGCTCTGTCTTGTAAGATGAAACATTCTGCTGGGTAGTTTATTATAGATGATGTAGGCTTTATTGTAAGAAAATAAGGTTTCTCACTTTTTGAGGCATAGAAAATAAATGTATCTACTGGAAAATAGACAATTAATGGAGAGCTTGAAGACCCTCTCATGCATTTTGATCTCCACATTCTTGTGATCTGTGCTGCTCCAAAAATTTACACACGTTACACAAACAAACTCTTGCCTTTCTGGTGTTCATACAGACAATAACAATATTTGTTGTGCCTAATTTTAGACAGCTAAATTTCTTTTAATTAGTTCCTACAGTAGGTCATCTTTAAGGCCTTTGCTTTGGACAATGGAAAAATAATCAGACGCAGAATGCGAACCTCAGAGGGTCTAATAAAGATGCCTTACATTGTAAAGCCACTAGATGATGCCCAAGAGCTTCTTAAGAGATTATCCAAGCTGTGCTGTCAGAAGTGCACATCATAGAGGAATGTGCCCTCAGCCACGCACAGGTTAATGGTGGCGAATGTGGTCAGTTTGAGGGAAATTAATGGTGACCAGCTTCTTAGAAATGGAATCCTGAATTAGGCATTCCACCAAAAATACTTACATTCCAAATAGAATAACCTCTTTATTAATTCTTTCCTCTTGTTTGTTTCCCTTAATTATTTTATTTTTAAATCAGCAAAGGCTCCAGATGTGTACACAGCATACAGTTTAATGAAGATAATAACAGATGGTCACAGTCTCCAGGTGCTGCCAAGCACTTCCCCTTTCATTTATACTCTATACAATTTAATTATTTCCCTGCCCTACATTAATATCTCCCAGTAACTACTTCATAATGACAAGATGCTTTATTCCAAGTTATGGCAACCTGAATTATATGCAGAACAATGGAATAATTTTTATAAAGACAAAAGAGATTGTTTATAATAAATATTTGTCGATAAAGCCTGAGTAAGAACATTTTTACCCAAATTATCTTATTTCTCAGTTTGGTTCTTGTGAGAATTTGCTAAGTTTTTTCAAGAAAAATATTCTGCAAATACTTGGTCTGCAACTATTAATAAAATCAATGTCAACTGTTTTCTTCCTCCAATTCCTACTGTAGTACCACAAGATAATTTCCAACAGACATTTTCAAATCATACATTGTGTTACTTATTAGAAATAACAACAACAATGGGACAGCACAAATGTGACACTTTTCAATAAAACCAATGCCAATGTGCAGTAGATTTGTCATGCCATCTACCAACTGCCCCTCATTATAACTATTACTTCTGATCTGGCAGAAGTGTTTTCCCCAGGTGACTCTACTAAATAAGGATTTATTCAGATTAACAGATTTAAGAACACATAGCATTGCAGTCAAAAAAAAATCACAAGTTAAGTAATTCATTCCTCTGTATTTTCACAGTGAAATGTATTAAAGCTAGGAAGTTACTTCCATTCACAGAACAGTTCTATGACACCTTGTGTAACAGCATCATCTCTGACACTTTCTAAATTAAGTGAGAGTTTTCATTCCACATTCCAAAGACATGCCTTCAGGCTGAAAGACCTTGCTAATCCGGCTCTGTGTGTGTGTTGATTAACTTTAGTAATCCTTTTTATTTTGGCAATGCTAAGCTATGTTTAGATGTCTTCTATGCAAATTAAATTATCTCATTTGTGTATGGAACAGTCCTTATATTCCTACACACACATTTATACAATATAAGGGCATATGGAAAGTGAAGGATGATAAAGATAGATGGGCATGCTAAGCAAGGGGCCTGCTGCTTTTCTGTTTTATGCCAAATGACACCAAGAGAGGCTGTGGCACTTGATCACTACTTATTCACTAATTCAGAAAAAATAATGATTAGCCAAAGTACTGTTTAAGAACTCTAGAATGGAGAGAGAGAGAATACAGAAAAATAGCCACTCCAGAGCTACAGTGCCTATAAAAAGCGTTCACCCACTTGGACATTTGCATGTTTTATTGTTCTACAACATTGGGAGACAAAGTCAGAGAGACGAGATTGCGTTGGTTTGGACATGTGCAGAGGAGAGATGCTGGGTATATTAGGAGAAGGATGCTAAGGATAGAGCTGCCAGGCAAGAGGAAAAGGGAAGAGTTCATGGATGCGGTGAGAGAGGACAAGCAGTCTTGCAGTTCATAACTCCAGAGATTCTGGTCAAGGAGGAGGCCTTGGAATAATTCACTGTAACAAAATGCAAATCACATCTAAAGATGTAGGTGACATCACATCCTTTGAGGCATTCATTTTAAATATTAAAAGAGATTCCAACACAATTGTAGTGCTAGTCTACAGACCACCAGAGCCATATTCATTGTTCATGACTGAATTTGACAACCTTTTATCTGATTTGACTATAAATTATGATCACATAATATTGATGGGGGATTTTATTGTACACATTGATGTGGAAACTGACACTTTTAGCAAATGTTTTACTTATTTGTTACATTCAGTAGGATTTTGTCAGATTGCCAAAGGTCCAACTCATAATCATAACCACACATTAGATTTAATTATAACTTACAAAGTTGACATTCAAAATTTAAATATTACTTCATTAAATGAAGTTATTTCCAATCACTACTTAATTACATTTGATTTGGTTCTTCCCTCACCAGAACACTCACAGATTAAAACAGACCGTGCAATATCTAGACTGTAATTCTGCTTCAAAATTTATAGATACTTTGAGTAAGTCAAGTGTAATTGTGGAAAACCATTTAGATCAGTTAACATCAAATGTAAACATGGAAAACAATTTAGATCAGCTAACATCACATTATCCTCCCTGCGTGGAGTTTGCATGTTCTCCCCATGTCTGCGTGGGTTTCCTCCGGGCTCTCCGGTTTCCTCCCACAGTCCAAAGACATGCAGGTTAGGTGGATTGGTGATTCTAAATTGGCCCTAGTGTGTGCTTGATGTGTGGGTGTGTTTGTGTGTGTCCTGTGGTGGGTTGGCACCCTGCCCGGGATTGGATTCCTGCCTTGTGCCCTGTGTTGGCTGGGATTGGCTCCAGCAGACCCCCGTGACCCTATGTTCGGATTCAGCGGGTTGGAAGATGGATGGATGGATGGATAACATCACATTGTAATGTGATCTTGAGAGATGCTTGGGACGCAGTGGATCTCCTTAAAGCAAAAGTGATCAAAGCACATAGAAACTCTCCCTGGTTTAATGAAAACACTTGAGCTCTTAAATTAGAGTGTCGAAAACTGGAGCACAGATGGAGAACAACAAAGCTACATGTCTTTCAAATTGCATGGACAGAGAGTGTTAAAAAATATAAAAAAGCTCTCTTTAAAGCTTGCTCAGATTACTATTCTAAAATAATAGATAGCAATAATAAAAATCCTCAGGTACTGTTTAGGACAGTGGCTAATTGAACAAAACAGAATTCAGATCTACAGTGCAAAATACCAGATATTAGCAGGACAGAATTTATGAACTTCTTTAATGAGAAAATTAAAAATATAAGATCCCAAATCTCAGCATCACAGTGCAAACCGCATACTAGCTTAGCATACCCTGTTTCACATTGCATTCAATACTTTAAAAATTTGTATCTTGTAACTGAGCAGGAAGTCTTGACTTTCATTTCTAAAATAAAACCTACTCCTTGTTCCCTAGATCTGGTGCCAGCAAAACTAATGCAATGGGTGTTCTTGCAGCGCCTTTTCTTAACATTATTAATAGTTCATTATTGTATGGCACAGTACCTGATGCACTAAAAGTGTCAGTCAACAAACCATTACTTAAAAAGTCAGACATAGACCCACATATACTTCATAATTATAGACTCATTTCAAATTTACCCTTTCTCTCTAAAATACTAGAAAAAGTAGTTGCCAATCAGCTTCATTCACACCTTACGCATCACAATGTACTTGAGAAATTCCAGTCTGGTTTCCGTACTGGTCATAGTACAGAAACGGCACTAACGTGTGTTGTAAATGACGTTCTGATATCCTCTGATGAAGGAAACTCCACTGTAATTATGTTGTTAGACTTAAGCACAGCATTTGACACCATTGACCATTCTATTTTACTGCAAAGGCTGGAAAATGATGTTGGGCTAACAGGTGCTGTCCTTGCCTAGTTTAGTTCTTATTTATCAAATCAATTCCAATATATACAGAAATGTACTGACAGTACTCCATCATTATACACAGGAGTGAGAGATGGTGTCCCACAGGGCTCATAACTGGGAACCTTTACTGTTTTCACTTTACATGCTTCCACTGGGATCTATCAATAGAAAACATCATCTTAATTTTCACTCATATGTAGATGACACCCAGTTATAATTTTCTTTTAGACCAAATAAAATATTCTCCGATGTCTTTAATTAGTTGTGTTAGTGAATTAAAGGAGTGGATGGATGAGAACTACTTGTCTTTAAACACTGATAAAACAGAGATGTTAATTATTGGAGGGAATGATGCTGATCGCAACAATACTTTGTCATCATTTAACTCAGTTGGACTCACCATTAATTTTACTAAATCAGCCCGAAATCTAGGAGTTATTTTTGACTTTAGCATGTCATTTAAAGCGCACATTACAAAGTTGTCTAAATCATGTTTTTTCCAATTTAAAAATGTTGTTTTCTTAATAAGAAGGATTCTGAGAAATTAATTCAAGCATTTATTTCTAGTAGGATTGACTATTGCAATACGGTGTTCACTGGATGTTCAAACTGTTCTTTAAACAGCCTCCAGTTAATCCAAAATGCTGCTGCAAGAATTATTACAAGAACAAGAAAATATGAACACATAACTCCAGTTCTTAAATCCTTACACTGGCACCCAGTTAAGTTTAGGGCAGATTTCAAAATCCTCCTTTTAACATATAAAGCCTTAAATGGCCAAGGTCCAGCTTACTTGTCTGAACTTATCATGACTTACAAACAAGAATGCATATTAAGGTCTCATGATGACAGTCTGCTTATGATTCCAAGGATTACTAAAATAACAGTGGGAGGTCGAGCTTTTAGTTACAGGGCCCCTAAACTGTTGAATTGTCTACCTACTACTATAAGAGATGCCCCTTCGGTCTCAGCTTTCAAATCCCGGCAGAAGACTCTTTGCTTCAGTTTAGCATACCTTGACTAGAGCTGCTGATTAATTGTACAGACTGCATCTTTGTTGTTAGTTATTAGCACTAAAACATAAGTAACATGATAGTTCTAATTTGTTACTAACCCTCACCTATTCTGTGTCTCTTCTTACTCAAATGTGGTACTTGGTGCCACTGCCCACCTGCCAAGTTGTTTTGCCTGCCTAAGATAAAGTCATCTCTAATGGAGGATCGCAGGAATCTTTGGGAAAGAGGGGTCCTTTCATTGGATTGACTGGCCCAGCACTGACTCAGCTGTGGAATGGCCAATAGGGGGATGCAGCTTGATGGCCGAGGTCTTCAGGACTCTGAACAAAACTGAATCATATTATGTGATATTATCTACTATTGAATTCTGCTCTGTACTTGTAAGATTTCTTTTGCACTATTATATTGTATTGATGATTACTTGTGTTCTGTTCTGTGTATTGTATTGTATTTTCCCCCTTTTTTTTGACACCCACTGCATGCCCAACCTACCTGGAAAGGGGTCTCTCTTTGAACTGCCTTTCCCAAGGTTTCTTCTTTTTTTCTTGGGGAGTTTTTCTTTATCTTCTTAGCAAGTCAATACTGGGGGGGGTTCTCAAGAGGCAGGGCCTGTTAAAACCCATTGCGGCACTTCTTGTGTGATTTTGGGCTATATATAAATAAATTGTATTGTATTGTATGCAGGTGATGAGTGTAACAGAGCAAGATGCAGAGGACAGGAAGATATGGCAAAAGATGATCCGCTGTAGCATCCCTAATGGGAGCAGCCTTAAGAAGAAGAAGAACATTGAACCACATTGGATTTAATTGGGCTTTTTTGGTAAAGTTATAACTGATCTCAGCAAAGTGATTAAAACATGAAATACAAAATCATTGATCAAATAAATATACACCTTTTACAAGTCTGTGTGTAGTAGAGGCAGACTTGGCAGACATGACAGTCTTGAGTCTGTGTGTACAAGTCTCTGTCAGCTCTGCACATCTGGACATTGAACATTTTGCTCCTTCTTCTTTGGGAAAACTGCATAAGCTTTGTCAGGTTGCATGGGCATCATTACTGAACAACCCTTTTCAAATCAATTTACAAATTTTCAATTGGTTGCCTAAATGAATTGTTGCAAAAATTCATGTTGGCACAGGAACATAAGGAACACCAAGAAGAACACAGATAGAAGCTGCTTCAACATCAATTTACCTTGTTCCAGTTTGAGGTCCAGCGCAGTAGACAGGGGAGAGCTAGCGGAGATATCAAGATGCAGGGTTCCCCATCAATGTCAACTTCTCTTGTTAACCCCAGTGGTACGACACCTACTCTGCATGTATTTTGGGGCAGTACTGCTAAAGGGAGAAAAGAAAGACAGACACTCTATCATCTATATCAGTCACAAGCTTTTTCCAAGGAAACTAAAATATTCTACTGTAGAAAAAGGCAGTTATAAGGGCCATTGACAGTCTTGAATATTACTTGTTGGGTGAACCATTTATTATTGAAACAGACCATTGAGCCCTACAATGGTTGGCTTGCATGAGAGATAGCAATGCAAGAATTAGTCAACGGTACCTTTCACTACAACCATTTAAGTTCTAAGTAAGATACTGTATGTCCCAGGGAAGTCCAATCAGGTGGCCGATTATCTCTCACGTGTCCAGGACATCGAGAGTTTTAGTACAGGGGGTGTGTGATGGTAGTAGAACCATTAACGGGTCCTTTGCTGGCTCTGGTGAGCCAGATGAACCAGTAGCAGCCACTATTTAACCAAATATAGTGTGGAGATGACAGGTACAGTACTGAAAAACAGTAACTTTAAATGAATCCTCATGAGAAGATTAATGTTAATGCATAATTCTAGCAAGAATCAGATTTTAGATTTCATAATATACCTTCACTTACCGGCTTGGCAGAGTCCTCTTGTGTTGGCTGTTTTAAAGGTATGCTTCAACCTTGTTAAGCCATGGCATCCCCTAGATTTTGGGAGAGCTTCAGCACTGGTGTGAGAGATACAGTAGATTTTGGCAGCTACAGAGCCATTTGACCAATTATCAGGTTATTTATTGATTATTATCCCTTATCTTTGGCAGTGTTGGACTATCTGCATTTTCTGAGCCCTTCCCTATAAAATGCAGTGAATGACAATTTTGGTTATTAATTATATTTTTCCTTTTTTCTTGGAGATGACTATTTAATTTTTGCTTGAATGTTTTACATATTTTTATGGATTGTTACTTGTTTATAGCACATTTTTCTTGCTGAGTTTTTTTGTTATTTATCTCACCAACAAATACTAGATTATGACTCTTCCTGTAATAAACAGATATGACTGTAGTATGTAAGCACTTTGTGCTTTATCTGTGTTGTGGGGCATCTTTAGCACTGTCTGGCTATGAACTGCTAGCGGGCAGTGAATTGTGACACTCACCACAAGCTGACCCTTCTACATTCAGGTGTATTTACATAGCAATCAACTGAAACCCCAGACCAGTGATCGTCATTGAATTAATTCTGTGATGCAAAGACAACTGACTACACTAGTGATGATTTCAGAAGATCATATTAACATTTAACATATTAACACCTGAAGCTAAGTTTGTTCGGACCTGGCCAGTACTTGGATGGGAGACCAACCAGGAAAAGCTTTGGTTGTTGCTGGAAAAGGTGTTGGTGAGGGCACCAAGGGGTGCTTACCCTTGTTCTGTGTGTGGATCCCAAAGCCCAAGATAGGGACACTGTGCTGTAAAAATGGTGGTGCCCTTCAAAAGAGACGTACAACTGAGGTCCTGACTTTCTGTTGTCATAAAAGATCCCTGAGCATCCTATATAAAGAGTAGGGTGTATCCTGATGTCCAGGATAATTTGCCCTCCATGGCCTAGTCATGTTGGCCCCCTCATCGTGCCCTGTCTCTGATTGGCTATCTTTCTCATCACTTCACCACCTAACCGCTCATATGTGATGAGTGTACTGGCACAAAAATGGCTGCCGTTGCATCACACAGGTGGATGCTACACATTAGTGGTGGCTGAAGTAGCTCCCCACTCACTGAAGAGCTTTGAGTAGTGAGAACAGAACTATATAAATGTAAATAATTATTATAATTATTACTTATGCAGTCAATTATTGTATATTTTGTATTTGTAATTAATTTAGACCACTTTGCAGAGATGTTTTTAATTACTTTGATTTAAAGAGTCTTTTTCTGTTGATCAATGTGAACATAAAACCAAATTAAACTCACTGTAATTCAATGTTTTATAAGAATACCAGTAATGGCACACTGCATAATAACATGCCATGAATACACTTGATTTGAGCATTCCTAGTTTTCGTCCTCTTTCTACGGACGTTTAGCATTTGTTTGCTCAAAGGTCAATGCGCTTGCTGCTTCCTGAGCAGCTCTTCTTTTCTCCACCCTAGCAGCCTGCTTCTTGTCTTCTTTCGTCGGCATCTTTTCGCGTTAAAAATAATTAAGTCAGTTTTTGTGTTGCAATTACTTAGTACATTTTCCTTCATTTTTCACTTAAGCTGGCACTTAAGTCTTCAATCTGCCTCAAGAATGATTTTAGATATGAAGATCCAGAGGAAGAGACGGCAAAGGTGGTAGGGATGAGAACGGCGTCCATATGCATGTGCTGGCTGCTGCTGAGAGTTGATTCTACAATAAAATAAAATCAAAATAAAAAAAGGAATAACCTTGGAGGTCAATCATCACCCCGAACGTAGACAGCAGACATCACGTAGTATATGTGTACCAAATTTCAGATCAATAGGTCAAACGGTTTGCGAGCTACAGGTAATTTAAAATCCTGGACAGACAAACAAACAGCCATAGTAGCGTATTATATAAGAAGAAAATGTGAAAACTTTGGTGAATACTTTGGTGAATACTTTTTCTAGGCCCTGTAAGTTAACAATCAATGTGGTCTGATCACAGGTATGTCTCCTTTAGTGTCTTTTATATTTGCATTTACATTTTCAAAGTATAACAAACCCAACTCTGTATCTCAAGAACTTTAGTTAACAGAGTTTGTGTTTCAATCTCATGTATTTTTTTTATAATTTTTTTGGTTTCTTTGCTACTGCCATTTAAAAACTACAAATCATGTTCTTACAAAATTGTTGTTTATGTTTATGATAGTTTGACAGAATTTTTTTTATTTCAGTTCAGTTTTTTTTTTTATCTTTTAATGAAATTAAAAAGGGAAGAAAATTTAAAAGTGCTTGTGGTTAAAAACAAAGACATGCCAAACATGTTTAATTCCAGTAGCAAAGACAAAAGCAAAGGTTATTCTGCACTTCAAGATTTGTATTCAACTAAAACAACAGCAACATTTATGTTACACTAAAAACAACCTCACTGCTGCATTGTCTGCACATTATGATTCAATATTTCTCCAACAATGTTTTATTGACAAAATGCCACAGTCACCTGCTATCCATCAACGTTCAACGCAGCCAACAATTTTAGCATAATAAAACTTCAACAGAAATTACAAATTTAAGTGGGTGCTTCTTTCAAAAATGTTCCACTTATAAGTATAGGCACATTTTTCAATGTTTCCAAAAAGCTTTGGCTGCTGGAAAGGTCAGTCAGTCATTCATTTTCTAACCCGCTTAGTTCTGAACATAGTTGTGGGGAACTGTTGGAGTCAATCCCAGCTAGCATAAGGGAGCAAGACAGGAACAAACCCTGGACGGGGCACCAGTCCATTGAAGGGCGAACACACACACACTCGCATACACACGCGCACACACCAACCACACACTAGGGCCAATTTAGGATCTCCAATTCACGTAACCTGCATGACTTTGGACTGTGGGAGGAAACCGGAGCAACCGGAGGAAACCCACGCAGACACGGGGAGAACATGCAAACTCCACAGAATGCAAACCCTGGCTACCTTACTGCTGGGCAGCAGTACCACTGCACCTCCGTGCCACCCCTACTATAAAGGTTCTGCCATTAAATATGACACCTGAATAAAAACTCCACAGTCCCAAATGTCTTTGGTTTAAAAGTTGTAGTAAAATTCTAAACAAAACAGTTCATACAAAAACATAAGTATTTATTTAATTTAATTTGTCGATCACACAAAAGCAAAAAAAAAAAAAACATCACTTATTGCATAGGAGTTTTTTTTTTTTTTAAGGCTCAGATCTTAGAGACATTTCTTAAAATTTCTATATGGAATGGCACACTTCAGTTTACATTAATATGTACGTATATGGTAATGGTCAGAAAAGTAACTGTCTCTGCATCTTTCCTTATGCAAACTAATTCTGCACTAGGTTATAGGGGATAAAACACAGTCTTAATTACTAGGATAAACTCTTATAATTAGCCATGAACCCTCCACAGCCAACTGTCAATATTACTAAAAAAGAACAATTTTTGCATCACTTGAGTTAGAATCTGCTGTCTATGAAATCTGTTTGAGCCACAGTAAGCCTATTTGGACTTTTTACATGCAATCACATATAACGAGAAAAGTGTCTGTTGTGATCAGCATGTCTGTCTATCTGTCCGTCAGTCTGTACCCATCTATCCCCGTGAAACAAGCTTGGCTCACAGTGGACTGGTTGGGTGGAAATTGTTTCTATAAGGAAATTAGTCAGGAAGATGCAACTCACTTCTCGTGCTGCTTGAGGTAAGTAAACCATTAAAAGTGAAAAAAAATTAACAAAAATTAAATGTCATTTATCTAGAAATAAGAGAAAACAAATTATGAGAGCACTGCTCTGTAATTAAAAAGTGAACATAGACATCCTCACCATTTGCAGTACATTACACTACACTATGACTGTATCATTGGTACATTATAATAATTCAGCATAAATTATAACAATTCACTCTAATTTATCGTTAAAGTTCCAGACCTGCACTCCATCACACTCTGAAGCAGAAAACCATTTGGCCATGAGACGTCAACTGAGATTTTAATTCTCCTTCAGGTGTACATCTTTTCAATAATGTTATGTTTAAAAAAAATAATTATACAGTTAGTCTTAGACTATACACAACCAACAAATAACCACTGTAGATTCATCGACAGAATTTTTTACATCACTTGAATTGGAATTTGATGTTTTTAAAAGCTATTGGGCCACCACAAGCAGTGTGTGTTATGTTTTTAACTACATGGCACTGTAAAATGGTAAAAATCATGTTTTTAATGTAATCTACTAGCACATATAATTGCATTCTCTTATCACTGTTATTTTAAAATATGACTCACTGTTACAATAAACTGAATAGATAAAAATGTGATAGCTATGTGTTTGAGGTTACTAAAAAAATATCAAATGCTCCACCTTTGCAATCAGTTAACTAAGTCCCTGAGCGCACCTAAATGTTAAAATTTCTATTAAAAAACTTAATGTATGTGCTCTACTAACACATGTAATTGCACTGTGTTGTCACTGTTATTTTTGTGTGTGACTCAATGTTTCAAAAATATTTAATGTGACTACTGACTCTTTGATGAAGTCAATTATAAAAAAAAATGTTCAAAACTGTTAACTCAGCCCCCCAAATGCACCTTATTGATTTAAGCACAGTACATTTTATTTTCTTTTTTTTTTGTAATGTCTCTTCACGACTCTTTCATATGCTGCAGATATATTAAAAAGTAAGTGCACCCTTACTGTTTCCATATACATTAAGAAGGCAACTATAGCCTGGTTTTGCTAATCACAGGAACATGCTCATCAAGTGCCACCATCTGTGTTATATCACTACCAGGCAGAGACCGCCATATCTACTGTACAAGTGAACTAAGCAGTGGCAAAGATTTTGGTGGAGTGCTCGAAACCAACAGGGGCAGCTCTTCTATAAAATGTAGGTGTAACTTTGTTCTCAAAGCGCCAAGGGGACACTGCTCTTCCATGCTATATATGAAGCAATTGCCTTCAAGACCCTGCAGTTTGTCTGTTACATTTTCATCTTCACCTAAGGCAGGAAAATAGCCCAACCTAGTCCTGCAGCCAGGATTCAATCCCTGGTTTAAGTATATTTTTTTTTTATTTAACCTTTTCATTGTTTCCTAAATATTTTGGAAATATTGTTATTGAATATTTTTTTCTTGTCTGTATATATTTCGTTAATGAAAATTATGTTTAAGTTATTATTAGGACTGAGAGGTAAGGCACGGAACAAGGGACAGGCGAGATTTATGATCAAGAAGGCAGTAACATGATCAGCAATACCAAAGAAAAAAACAAAATTGTAGTGCAAAGTTGTTGAACTAACCAAGAAATCAATCACAAAATACATTCAATAATCTCCTGGAAACTTGGATGAACAGGAAGTGTTTATTGTGAACTTTATACCCACAACCCCATGATGTCATGTTGCCTCATGTTAAACGCCATGCATAAAATACACACTAAAACAATGTGTACAGAAAAAACTGTAAATGTGTGTAAACACAAAAAAATTCAGGTGCGTAAAACTGCATAAGCAAAGTTCCATGCACTTTCCTTTTATAAATCCCAATGAACATTAATTTTAATGCACAAGCACATGCCTACAGCCCCACCCTGACTCCACTTCCTCAGAATTACTCATATTTGAATATGCAAATCAATATACTGTAAATAGCCTTTTCAATTCAGTGTTTTGTTAAAAGGCAATGTCAAAAGCACATGGAAAAGAGAAGAATTTCAGTGAATGTGAAGTGGAAACAAGGAAAAACATACTGTTTGAGGGCTTGAGCAGTGGAGTAAACAACCAATGGAAATCAAAGGAGTGATACAGCATGGCAGAGACATTCCAAAGTTCAAGTTTGAAAATTCGCACAGTGCCAAAATAAAAAAGAAGTGGACAGATATCAAAGTCGATGTGAAAAGGCAAGTTGCAGCTCAATGTCTGTTTGTTTTGTTTCTGACAATATTACAAAAACTGACCCCCATGCTGAAGACACAAATATACTCAGCGATGGTGCTGCTTTGCTTGGAAACTGCCGGGCAACCATCTGGCTGTGTGCTGACGGGTTCTGTACTGGAGTCACAAAAATGCAATAGTGGAGAAGAGATGTGGTCAATGAACTAAGGAATATAAAGACTATACTATGTGATATTGACCACAAATTAAATGAATTTGTTAAAAAATAAATGCTGCATCTGATTAGCTGTTTTAACATTCTGCTAATTATATGTAAACAAAGTTATAACACTGTCTGATTTGACTGATTATTTGGTAGGTCAGGGTCAGGTTCATCATACTGCAACTCTTCGGGTATGGGCAAGACACAATTGTGTGCCACATTATTCATCACGCTACACCCTTGCAGAATGTGATACAATTCCTGTGGACTATAGAGCAGCACATTAATAAAGTAGAAATGCTTTCTATTTACATAAGTAAACTCATTATCTGAAGGTGCCTTTATATAGTAATAGCACCAAGCACCACAATGGGTAGATTCTCTGTTCTTTGCATGGCTCTTTGAGATGCTTGTCTTTTGCTGTACTAGTACCTGTGACAGTGCGGAGTTGCCATTTTTATAGGCTATCCTGCTATAGATGATGGATATAATGCTAGATCATTCTTTTGGTGATTCATCTCTGGCTGATGTAACTTGTCCACCACCATTGCAATAGCAATGTGTGTGCAACTGATTGCTCCAATTACATTTGGAAAACCGGACCTTGCTGCGAATTGCACTTTGATGTTTGCCAGTTCAAGCATAGTGTAAGGAAATCTTATATATCTGGATGACAAGTGGATAATACCATCCCACACAGCTGGCATGGAGTGACGCAGTGATGTTTGTGAAATACCCGATCAGTCAGCAAGTTCATGTTGAAAAACTCCTGTGGCTAAAAACCCGAGGGTGGACAGAACTTGCAAAGGAGCAGGTAGAGGACAATTCTCAAAATCTGCCTTTCTAAAGTTAACGCCAGATCAGCACGCAGCTCCAAGAGGATAGTGCTTGGAAATCGGAATCGTCATAATCTATAAATACGTGCTCTCTTGTAATCCTTCCACTTGCCGTGTCTTCTAGCAACATGATTAAAATCAAGTGAATTAAATTTGTAAATGATATGCAATTAATTTCAGTGATAAGTCCCGCATCATGGATATGACTCTAGAAAAGAAAGGCAGACCATAGAAACTGGCAGAAACCGAAAATGAGCATGGCTTTACACCAAGTTTAGTTTTTATACATCTTGAAGTGAGCATGGACATGGGCATACACAACATTTTTGTGCATACGCACCATTTATTCATGAGACCCCAGGTCATTTACCTGACTATTGCCCCACGAAATGATTGTATCCACAACAAGCAAAATAGCATCATGGAAAAGATGGTAAACAAATTCAGCTTTTTAAGAGCATTTTCTAGATTCAAACTAAAGACACAAAAACAATATTATTATTTATTTATTTCTTTACACACAATTTACGATTACAGTTTATTGTTGTATAGCCCAAAATCACACAAGGAGTGCCACAATGTGAGTTAAAAAGCTCTTTTTTGACAGCCTCCCAGTCTTGACTCTCTAACAAGACAAGAACAAACTCCCAAAAAATATTCTTGTAGGGAAAAATTGATGAAATCTTTGGAAAGGCAATTTAGAGAGAGACCCATTTCCAGGTAGGTTGGGCATGCGGTGGGTGTACACAGAACAGAACACAAATACTTCTCAATACAATACAATAGTACAATAGTAATAGTACAGGTACTGATTTGTTCAGAGTCCTAGGGAACTCTGAACATCACGTTGCCTCACCCCTACTGGCCATTCCACAGCTGAGTCAGTGCTGGCCCGGCCAATCTGATGATAGGACCTATTTACCCTATGATTCCAGTGCTCCTCTATCAGAGATGACTTTTCCTTAGGCAGGCAAACAATTTGGCATTAGGGCAGTGGTACATTTGAGTACAGAGAAGAGAAAAACAATAGGTGAGGGTTAGTAACAAATTATTACTACCATATTACTTATGTTTTAGTACTAATGATTAACAACAGAGATGCAGTATGTACAGTTAAGCAGCTTTAGTCAGGATATGCTAACTGAAGTAGTGAGTCTTCATCTGGAATTTGAAAGCTGAGACTGAAGTAAGCTGGACCTTGGCCATTTAAGGCTTTATATGTTAAAAGTAGAATTTTGAAATCTGCCGGTGTAAGGATTTAAGAAGTAGAGTTATGAGTTTGTATTTCTTATTTCTTGTAATAATTCTTGCAGTACCATTTTATGTGGCTTGTGTACTACCTGTTGAGTCTAAGCGAGTGAGGCCCCCTGATGGTGCAGCTCAAGGACAGCTCCTTGTGCTGTTTAAGAGTACAGCAGACTTTTAAATGGATGGTGTGACATTATTTTAAACTTCTCCCGTCTTTGGTTCTAAACTTTTCCTTGGTTTGCAAAATGAGATTTTTGGGGTTGTGGACTTGTTTAGCTTGCTTTGATTTACCTAATTTAGGTATTCTGTTCCAGATTTATTTTTGCTCTTGTGCTCGAATAGCTAAAAAAATATTTAAAATATAAAGGAACTTTCTTTTTGTCAATTGAGCCAATGGTTTTGCAGTTCCCCCCTTCCTTATTCAGAGTTTACCTTTTTTGTTTGGCCTGCTTCTAGACTTTCAGGGTAATGGTTAATTAAAGTCAGAGCTTAGAGGCATGCTTCTGGAAGGAAAGCCTGTAAATCTTGAGTAGAGAAAGCCAGGCATGACCGATGTGGGCATTACATGGAAAAATCATAGGTATTGTGAGCTGCAATGAGGCCCCATCTTGACAGTTCCCGTTTCTAGGTAATCAACCCAAGAGCCAGACTGTATTAGGCCCTGATAAATTGCAGGGAACCCAAAAGCTGCATCCAAAAATTCATTCATAACTTGGTCCCAGCGCGTGAGGCCTAGGCACCACCTCAGCATTCGCATTTCCATCGTGTGTAGGGCCTGCTCGTGGCTGGCGGTGGCTGGCCAACACTCCGATCCATACAGGGTGACTGGGCGGACGACAGTCTTGTAAATCTTGGCCTTGACCTCATTGATGCAATTCGTGAAATATCCTCTTGACAGATCTCTCTTCATCTGATATTCTGGATAACATAAAATCCCTTAGTGAGTCTTTTTAGCTTTTTCTGGTCTTGAATTTATTTGCTATTCCTTTTTGACTTAGCTTCTGTTTAGCTTTGGTGAAAGTAATATTGATTTTGTGGTTGTCAGGCCATCTATCATTGAGCTAAAGCTTGGTTGAAATTAGATCATGCAACAGGACATTGATCCTAACCATACCCAAAACATCTACAGCTGAATGCCTTAAAAAGACAAGGTTTTAAAATGGAAAGTCAATGTTCAGATCTTAACCCCATTGAAATGCTATGGTGAGACCTTTGTGATAGAAATCCATTCATCCATTAACCAACCCACTATATCCTAACACAGAGTCACGGGGGTCTGCTAGAGCCAATCCCAGCCAACACAGAGTGCAAGGCAGGAAACAAACCCCAGGCAGGGTGCCAGCCCAACGCAGGTCACACACAACAAGCACACACACTAGGGACAATTTAGGATCGCCAATGCACCTAACCTGCATGTCTTTGGACTGTGGGAGGAAACCCATGCAGACATGGGGAGAACATGCAAACTCCACGCAGGGAGGACCCGAGAAGTGAACCCAGGTCTCATTATTGCGAGCCAGCAGCGCTACAACTGCACCACCATGCCACTGTGATAGAAATCTACATCTTATTTAAAGAAAAAAAAAATCCTCTAAGACAGGGGTCTCCAAACTTTTCAGCCCGAGGGCCGCATTAACTATCAAACAGCAGTTTGGGGGCCGACTACACACTCGAGGTCCAAATAAAAAAGAATCAAAACATAGATGTTGTTTTTAATTATTTATTTAATATTATTTTATTCAGTTATTATTTAATAACACATTGATACACTACACATGAACACCTGTATTAGTGGGAATGGTGAAATTGTTTCCTGGATGCCAAAATAGCAGACATTTCTGGCTTTAGATTTGATGTCCCTAACATCAACAGTGACCTGAGATTATCATCAGACAAGTTTGTTCTTAAATTGTTCTTCACGTATTTCATTCTTGAAAATGTTTGTTCACACAAGTATGTTGTTCCAAAGATTGAAAGGTACCTTGATGCAAAAGTTTTGACATTAGGAAAGTCTTCCTTTGGCAAAAACTGGTAAAAACCCACCAATCCTTCTTTGAACTTGTCCCTAAGGAAGTCATTTGCTTGCAACTCAATGACCTCCAGCTGCAGTTCATCTTGGCAACTGGCCACATCTGCTTCAAATGGGTTTTGAAACAGTCTCACTTCTTCTGCCTTTGAATCCAAGTCAGAAAACCGCTCCTGAAACTGCAGCTGGAGGTCTTTGATGATCTCGAATGCAAATGACGTGGGGAACTCAGCTGTTGCTTCAGCCATGAAGACCTTGCACTGCTGAAAGTGCGTCAAGTTGTTGGCCTGTACTTGTTCCAAAAACAAGACAAGTTTAGATCTGAAGGCCTTTAGGTGGGTGTATAGATCAGAAACTAGATTTTTCTCTCCTTGTAGTTTTAGGTTCCGAAAATTTAAACGACTAGTTATATCTGCAGCAATGGCCAGTTTCCATACCCACTCTTCATCAGATAGTAATGGCTGTGGCTTGCCTTTACTTTCCAGGAAGTCACCTATTTCCTTTCTTAATTCAAATACTCTGCTCATAACTTTCTCACAACTTAGCCATCTTACTGCTGTGTAATATGGTAAATCTTGCAATTCTGTGTCAGTATCTTTCAACATGTCTCTGAACTGTCTATGGTTGAGCCCATGTGACCTTATTAAATTCACCATCTTCACCACAGGATTCAGTACACTGCTAATGTCCACATATTTAGCACACAAAGCTTGCTGGTGAATAATACAGTGCAGGAACATTGGTTGTGGAATGTTTTTTCTCATTACACATCTGCTTCACTTATCCAACCAAGCCTTTCTTTATGCTACTCATGTTCTTTCCTCCATTGTCAGGCAACTGAGGTTAGTCCAGTCCAAGTTATAATCAGCAAATGTTTTTTTCAATTCATTGAATATATCCTCTCCGGTAACAGTGCCATATATGCTATGTAGGGAAGCCAGCTCTTGTGTTATGTTCATGTCTTCATCCACACCTCTAATGAACACAAGCAGTTGAGAGGTGGAACAGCTGTCCAGCGATTCATCCATTGCAATTGAAAAATGGCGAAACTTGCATGCATTTTTCGCTATTTGAGTCACAATGTTTTCACCCATGTCTGCAACACGGCAGGCAATGGTATTTGCACCCAAAGCTATATTTTTAAATTGTTTTGACTTTTCCAGGCAAAGTTCCTCAGCCACCTCCAACAAACATTCCTTCACTACTTCACAATCTGTAAACGGTTTGCCACTTTTAGCCAGGATGTAGGCAACTTTATAACTGGCCTTAGTTAAGGATTCATTTTCATTTGAGGATTTACTGAACAATGCCCTCTGAGATGTGAGTTGATTTTGTAATTTAGAAAATTTTTCGACACAAACTTTACCCTCCAAATGTGCATATTTCTCCTGATGTTTTCTTCGATGATGACGGCTTAGGTTGTATTCTTTTATCACAGCCACGGTTTTGTTGCAAATCACACACAATGCTTTCTCACTGGATTTGATGAAGAAGTATTTCAAACTCCATTCTTCCTGAAATTGCCGACACTCATCGTCTATTTTTCTTTTCCTCTTCTCGGCCATCATTGGGCACTAAAATAAAGTGACTTCAACATGAATAAATAGTGAAACTGAAAGTATCTTGCACACAATATCGCTGAAAAAACCTGATTATCCGAACTAATTTCGTTGCAATTATAGCTGCAAATGACCCAAAGCAATTTTTAAAAATTCTTATGATTTCTTAAGTTAAACTTACCTGAATATAGTCTCCAAATATATCCACTTATGGTAGAAAGATTGTTGCTTTTAATGTTTCCTCTTCAGAATATTCGGAAAATTCTTGTTAAACTAACGACATTCCCAATACTTTATACACACTGGTAAGTAATTACGCGAAGGAAATTATCACTAAATAAAATAAAGTGCAACATGTTTCGCAATTAGATGCTGACACCAACACCTCCTCATCGCAGCAGTCAACCGCAACTGGCAAACTGTGATCAAAATAATCAAGTCTTGAACAAGCAGCAAACCATTTAAAAACTCTTCCACTAGATGGCGTTATATCATCTCATTGTCTGTGAACAGAAGTAGAAAAAGTAAGCAGTGAATAAGGTTTTGCAATGTAGTGATCGGTTGAAAAACATAACACACTACTGCACGCCTCTATTTTAATTCGGTAAAAACGTAACGTCCATGTAAGCGGCGGCTGATCTTGGCAGGATACACGTAAATTTCTGTAATTTTTTTCCGTTGATAAAAAAGTCTCCACGGGCCAGATGAGAGGGCCTCGCGGGCCGCATCTGGCCTACGGGCCGTAGTTTGGAGACCCCTGCTCTAAGAGAACAAATTTGACAGAACCTTTTAGTCAGTAATCAGGCAGAAGAAAAGCTTGTCCATCTGCATCATTTATTACACACTTCAGCACGGTGCTGAGGAGGGAGCATCTCACAGCAGTCTATTACAGCATGATGAGAATGGTCCCAGAGACAAAGGATAGAGGTTCATATAATAACTATCGAACTTACATACAGTGTCAATCAATGCATACATTTATTCTGGTTGGTTCATTGGTTTACACCCAAATGACTTATATAACATAAAAGTCTATTTCAATATATTCTTGTTCTTTTTATACCCTTTGCGTTGAGCCACCACCATTAATATTAATGTGCATGTAACAACTGTCCATTCTGGTTGTTTACTGGACATATGCTGATTTCTTAGTCATCTTTGGGTTCACTTTGCATACTACATCTTTGTCTTTGTTGTTCACTCAACCTTAATCTGGTTTCCTGATATGCCTGAACAGTTTTCTGATATTTTTTAATCTTTTATGCTATTTCTTTAAAAAGAATGCTATATTTTAAAATGAAAAGCATATCAAAACACTTTATCCTTAATGACTATGTGACCCGTAAATCTATTTTTTCTTCCACATTCCCCCCTTTGGGCCTTGTAAAAGCCCCACTAAAACTCTGAGGTTGATGTGGTGTTCCCACTTTCATCCTGTCTATTTCTATCAGCGTAAATCATTAATACCTAAGATAATCACATAAATAAATAACAGTAAACATAGAAAATCAAAGTCAAACAATAACATGTATCAAAATCCTTTTTTTTTTCATTTTACTGACTTGAAGTTGAATTATATCAATCATATGTGCAATACTGGCCTCAGATTTGTGTCCCATAAACTCATAACTTCTAAGTATGATGATGAAACATTGTAATCAATGCCATAGTTTGCTTTTCTCTAAATTAACATTCTGATTTCTTGCTGATCCGATAAACATTAACTATGATAACTTACAAAAGTGTACCTTACACTATATAATTGGACTATTTAATATTATGATTGGTGGTGACACAGACAGCAAAGGTATTTCTCTCTATATATAAAAAAAAAATCCTGGAATGGAAAAGCAAGGCGACGATACATGATCTTTTCGGAAGTTCTCTGAAGACATTTAAATGACCCGCGAGACAAAAAAGACTGGCCACGGAGCATCTCGCAGGGACCGTAAACATGAGACTTGGTGCCAAGAGATTGTCCCAGGGCAGTCTCGCGGGGACGTGGAACATAAGATGCTTGTAAGACACGCCCTTCTTATCAAATAAGAGCACGGACAGCCAGCAAAACATTCAGTCATGTAAAGTCACGTGGCACACAGATCCTGTGCTCTCAGCAAAGAAGAAAGAGCAGCGTGGAGAAAAGAGACCCAAGGCGCGATACACATGCAGAGAAAGGTACAGAATATGAAAGCAGTAAAATCTGAAAGTATTATAGCATCCCAGCCAAGCTGAATCCTTTTTTGTTTTAAGTGACTGTTAGATCTGATCAAGGGAGGGGCAGAGTACAGCACAGAAGACTGATAGCTGGGTACTGATTGATGCGGTAAGGGGGAGGCGAGACCCATGGGAGGAGGGGTTGGAGAGGGTGATAGAAAGTTGTGTTTGGGATTATGCAGTCAGTGATTGTTAAAGTAGGACTTTTGTGACACTTTTTTATGTCAGTCGCTACAGTAAAGATCACATTGACGCAAACAAAAGAAAATTAATCATCAGAACCAGGTGAAATTGAAAAAATAGCAGGACAAATCAAGGTCAGAAATAAAAGGCAAAAAGTGTAAAACAAAGTCTTTAATCCTTCAGATCATTCAATGCACAAAACGTGCATGTACACAATAATGGACCATACGCTATGAGAATCTGTGGTCTTGCACAACAGCAACGATTCCAAAGAAGAAAAAAAAGCTTTTAAAATTGTATATCCATTTAACCAAAGGGGTTGGCGCTATACACATGAAGAGCAGGTTACAGATTATGAAAGCAGTGGAATTTAAAAGGCTCAAAAAAAAACCTTGGCACGATACACATGCAGAAAAAGTTAAAGAATATGAAAGTAGGAAAATTAGAAAATATAAAAAAAGAAAGTAAAGATCGCAGTATCGCAAACAAATGGAAATTACTTGAAAAAGGGAAAATCATCACCACGGACCAGGGGTAACTAAAAAAAAGCAGGAAAAAATGAAGTAAGAAATAAAAGACAGAGTAGAAAACAAAGTAAAGAAAACAAAGGGGGGCAAACATGCAGAGCAGGTTAGAGATAATGAAAACTGGAATTCAAAAGACTCGTAGGCACGAAACACATGCAGAGCAAGATACAGAATATGAAAGCAAAAAAAAATGACAGTGTCAAAACAAAGAAAGTAAACATTGTATTAGCGCAAACAAAGATAAATTATTACTCAGAGAAATAACGAAAAGGAGAATAGAGATCAAATATATGGACATAGGTGATATGTCAGAAGTATATAAATATTATAAGGCTTTGAAGTTTAAGTCAGAGAATTTCAAAAATGGGGTTTAACTCACATGCATTTATTGGTTACTTTTCAAAAAAAATTATTAACTGCTGATGATGTGGATCGTTTTGTCTGTGCTGAAATTCCAAACAGAGAAACCTATCAGAAATTATGGTACAAAGTCATTAAACGCAACTCTCACAGACCTCATTTAAAAGATTCAGCATATTGGGACACGAAAGATTCCAAATATTGTTTTTATAGAAGTTCTGAAATAAAAGTGAAACTAATGAAATAGCAACAATTCAAAGAAAAAAAAATCTTACAAGTGTGTATTCGGAAAACCAAACACGGGGGTTGGCAAGCGAAGCGAGTAGGGGGCAAAGCCCCCTACTACTTCAAAATCTTCAAAAAACTTCAAAAGTTACTAGCTTAGATTGCTAATCTATACTAATAAAAGGCAAAGCCCTCACTGACTGAATGACTCACTCACTCACTCACTCACTCACTGACTCATCACTAATTCTCCAACTTCCCGTGTAGGTAGAAGGCTGAAATTTGGCAGGCTCATTCCTTACAGCTTAGTTACAGAAGTTAGCCAGGTTTCATTTCGAAATTCTACGCGTAACGGCCATAACTGGAACCTACTTACGTACATATATACGGCCATAGCCTGCAGCTCGGTCGCCGTGTGAAGCGGAGTTGCATCCCGCATCATCACGCCTCCCAAGTAATTGAGTGCCTGCCCATATAAGGCCGTCTGTCAGCAGCAATCCAATAGACATGCTGCCGCTAAATATTCGTAGGTGAAGGACTGTGCTTATGCAAACAAAGATGAGATAGTCAGGGATAGACTAGTGTTTGGCACAAACTCAGCGAAAGTGCGAGAGAAACTTTTAAGTGCTGGGTCTTAGCTAACATTCAATAAAGCTGTGGATATCGCAAGATCGCACGAGATAGCACAAGCACAACTGAGAACCTTCGATGCATATACTCCGAGTGGCTCATGTGAACTGACTGTGAACGCAGTATGCAGAGAACAAGCAAGATCTCCAATGAGCGCTGAACAAAAAACGCATTACACAATTGAGAAGGCAGCAAAAGAATTTGAAGCGAGTGACGCATACAAGCAATGACGAATACGATATTCGCGAGATACAAGTTTAATGAGAAGACGCAGGGTATAAACGAGACTTTTGATCACTTTGTAACAGAGTTAAAATTGCTGGTGAAGGACTGTGCTTATGCAAATGAATAGGAAAGCAAGGTGTAAAGCTTAAGTTTAAATGAAGTTCATAGACACGCTGCCGCTGGCGTTTGTCATGCCTAAGACGAATACGATATTTGCGAGATGCAAGTTTAATGAGAAGATGCATGGCATAAATGAGACTTTTGATCACTTTGTAACGGAGGACATTTCTTCCATTCTTCTGTATCAATTATTGTTACACAAATAAAATTAATATCCATCATTTAAACAAATTGTACATTTTGCTTGTTTCAAGAGTTTTCTGGCTTAAACTATATCTTCACCTTATCTATATTACTAAATGAAGGTTGTATATATGCACAGATGCCAGAGTCCAGCAGCACCGAAAGCGCACACGCACAGCGCCTCAGCGCCCCAGAGACAAACCCAGCGGCTTCCCAGAGTCAGTAGGTGGCGCCCAAATAACACAACACAACCTGTAAACTAAACTTCCTGTCACAATACAACCGCCGCCCGAATGTGAACGCGCACCCCACCACATATACAACCTTTGTTTAGTAATGTAGATCTCCAAGACGAGATCAGAAGCCAAAAGCAATACAACCGCTGCCCGAACGTACACACCACCACATATACAACCTATTGACGTTGACCAGATAAATAACCAAGTGATTGGATTGCTTCCTGGAGAAAGCCACGTCTTTCTAAGTACTGACAGTGTTGATTCTGAACACGGAACTGAGCGTCTTCATTTCCCATTAGAATATTTAAACACTATTAGCCCGGCCAGATTACCACAACACAATCTTAACCTTAAAGTAGGGACAAAATTACCTTTTAAACTTAAACAACGCCAATTTCCCATTAAGGCTGCATTTGCCATGCAGATCAACAAATCTCATGGACAAAGTAGGGATTTACCTATCTGAGCCTGTATTTGGACATGGACAACTTTCTGTTGCCTTTTCAAGAGTCAGGCGTTTGTGTGATGTTAAAGTGAAGGTTTTAACTACTCCATACCAGTCAGAGCTGATTCAAGAACAGGAAACCATCTAAATTTTTGATTAACTATTTTGAATTTACCATTTTATGAATTTTTTGTTTCCAATTTCCTTCATTTAATCCTTTGCACTCCAATATTTTTTTTACTTATGAGTGCAATAACTCAAAGACATTTTGGACTTTAATGATATAACAATTAAATTTCAATTTTAGTTTTTAATAAATTGGTTAATTTTAGTACAAATATATTTATTTAATTAAATGACAACTTTCCCAGGTTGCTCCCACCCTCCATGATTTTTCATCCCTCCAAAGATTGGAGGGAACAGAAAGTGATTGCCATTCTTGGATTTCCGATTCTTTACAGAATCGGGAGTTTACTGGTATTAATACGTAGATTTAAACGTTTTGTTCTGAGTGTCTCAATTTCCAAAACACTTGTTATTTACCATCCCTTAAATTAACTACAATTCTTCATGGCTAACAAATGTCCTTTATGTTAAACTCTATGTTATTCATTCCATTATTAAAATCCATAACCAAGAAAGCTTAAATTGGACTGACTTTTAACTAGTAATGCTGCAAGTGCTAATATAATTTCTAATGTAAAGTTATCTGTTAGTAATTATGTTTTAAATTCTGATTAACAGTCCAAATTACAAACAAACATTTATCCTTAAAGATTACTTGTCTTTTCTCACCAAGTATCAAAAGCCTATTAAAACCATTCGTCCAAAATATTTGCTCTTCCATATTTCCTTTACTCTAAGTGCTGACCATATTATGCTAATCTCATTTTTCTAAACAGCTCAATTATTTTATCCCAGTTGCTATGCAGGTTAAACCCAAAACAATTTAAATGCGTAATAATCGTGCAGTATTTCCATTAATAAAACAATAGTTAGAAATATTCAGTAGATACATGTTGCTTATGAAAAAGAGTTCATTTGTCTTGCTGTGCCTGCAGATAATTAGCTTTTCCTCCCATATCTTCCATAACTGCATAGTTCAAATCTTCCTCGAAAGATGTTGCTGCAGAAAAATAGAGATTGGGGTGTGGTTCTAACTCTTAGGGCAAGAAGAATTCAAGTACTTGGTCAACAATTGTCGTATAATTGCAAACACGTGGATGAATTTTAAGACAAATCAAGGCTCTGGTAAAGAACACAGAACCCTGCAGAGTAAAATTGTGACTCAGGTCTTAAGGTCCAATACTCCAAAGCAAAGGATATCAATATCTGTAACTCCTGTTCTGATGAATGAGGCTCTAGTCTGGATGACATGCAGGCTGCCCTCTACGATTCTGGACCCATGATGATCTTTTGGCCACACCAACACAGCCAAGTTGTTAACAGCAGGGACCAGTGATCCCTTGGACTAAAATGTGGGTACGTTGTCCAACAGTAATTTGTTTGATGGCCTGATCCACAGCTTCATCCCCTCTCTGGTATGGCTTTTTTCCCCTTGGATTTGGGCAAACTGTTTGTTTGCATTACATTTATTTCAGCTCGGTCTCTGGGTTCACATTCAAGTACTGTCATCTACAATGTGCTAGGAAAAGCAGCTTCTGCCTGCAGTATAAAGACTTAAAAGTTTGTTTTCCATATTAGTCAGTATTGAAATATTTGATCTGTAATTTTTGAAAGTTACTTATGGATCCAAAATTAATATTTCATAAGGTATTAGGCCTGTTTTGTAGGGGGTTACCCCCATATCAAAAATAATACTGGTGGTAAAACAGATGGTCATTCTATCCAGATTCTGCTTGTCTCTTGGACTTTTTTATGATCAAAAAATGAAAAGATGATAAGCTTAATGTATATGTTTCCATTCATTGCATTCATTATGTTCAAAATTAGATCCCTCAAAAAAAAATTCTCTATAGTTTTATCTAGTTTGATCGTTGTTTTAGACTCCATTCAATTGAAAGCATATTTATCATAAGAAATTCATCAAATATAAAATAAAGTCAATCGTAATATATATCAAGTGAAAAGCATTCAGTTGGTTCTCACAATATTCAAACTATTGGCACATAACCTTTACTGCTATGAAAATCCATACATCCATCCATTATCCAGCCCACTATATCCTAACTACAGGGTGACGGGGGTCTGCTGGAGCCAATCCCAGCCAACACAAGGCGCAAGGCAGGAAAAAAAACCCAGGCAGGGTGCACATACCCACACTAGGGACAATTTAGAATCGCCAATGCACTTAACCTGCATGTCTTTGGACTGTGGGAGTAAACCGGAGTACCCGGAGAGAACATGCAAACTCCACACAGGGAGGACCCGGGAAGCAAACCTAGGTCTCCTAAATCTGAGGCAGCAGCGCTACCCACTGTGCCACCATGCCGCCCTGCTATGAAAATGACTTTGCAAATTACAATATCAACCTTTCTCCCTTAGAGGGAAAATAGAAAGAATGGCTATTGGTGAGCAAAAAACCTGAAACCAATCCCATTAATATTACAGCCTGATAAGAGCTAAATGTCATAACTCTCCTACAGAGAACACAAATACGTCCAGGAGTGGCAAAGAAAAGCAAAAAAAAGGAAGTAGAGTAGTGTGGAGGTTGTTAAAGAGTTACATTTTCTATGTACTGTGTAAATTGGTTACTCTTATATAATTATCTTATTCTATTTTTAACCCTATTTGCCTGTGGGATTCACTCTTCCACTGGTTGCAAACTTTTTACCTCAGGGCAGGACTCTCATCTAGCTTTTCACTTTGTTTATTCCCTTTCTAGTAGGATCTTCACCTAGCTACTTAACTATGACAAGACATTCACCTAGTCATTTTATAGCATTACTTTCTACTGAGAACTTATGCCAAACCCAGAGTAAGATGTGGGCGACTTCCCAAGATGGCAACCCAAATAACCGGCCACGTGATGAGGAGCCAAGTCAGCACCATTCGTTACTCGCCAGTGATCTCCCATGCATTCTTGATATATGTGTACATTCTCTCTGGCTGGCAAGAGGCACTCACAGAAATATTTTTACTCTCTCTTGGCCATTCTATTCTAACACCGCTAACAAATTAAATGGCTCACGTCAGTCTCCAAACCCTAACCTATCTAGGCTAAGACTAACTCTAACTCTAAACACAAAATACTCCTGTTCTAATGGCTTGGGGTCTAATCCAGTGCATTATCCCCAAAAGAACAAATGAACATGCCTCCATTTCAGGTATGACAGTTGTGTTCCCCAGACATGGGAACCATGCAGATGGGAATGGATGGTCCTAACTTTGAACGCGGTCCCACCATATGTCATCGGCTTCGCTTCCATTGAGATGCTGATCTGGTGGGTGCTGTCCCCTGACTGGAACCGAACCGGCTTAACACTGGGTGCCAAAACTGTTCTCTTCACCGTTATGTGGTTTCCTGATACTGTATGTCTGGTTTCTGATATTTATTAACCCTTTATGCTATTTCTTTAAGATGAAAGCTATATTTTAATGCAGAAAACATATCAAAACACTTTATCCTAAATGACTATGTGACCCCAAAGTCTAATGTTTCTTCCACACTTTAGAGTATTGTGCATAACCAGATGGCCGCAAATATCAGAGAACCGTAGTAGTGATGTACGAAGGTGTGGTTAGAATCACTCCATTACAGTCTAAGAATTCTTCTTCTTCTTGCTGCTCCTGTTAGGGGTTGCCACAGCGGATCATCTTCTTCCATATCTTTCTGTCCACTGCATCTTGTTCTGTTACACCGATCACCTGCACGTCCTCTCTTACCACATCTATAAACCTTCTCTTAGGCCTTCCTCTTTTCCTCTTCCCTGGCAGCTCTATCCTTAGAATCCTTCTCCCAATATACCCAGCATATCTCTCTTTGCACATGTCCAAACCAACGCAATCTTGCCTCTCTGACATTGTCTCCCAATCGTCCAACTTGAGCTGACCCTCTAATGTACTCATTTCTAATCCTATCCATCCTCATCACACCCAATGCAAATCTTAGCATTTTTAACTCTGCCACCTCCAGCTCTGTCTCCTGCTTTCTGGTCAGTGCCTCTGTCTCCAATCCATATACTGTAACATAGCTGGTTTCACTACCGTCCTGTAGACCTTCCCTTTGACACTTGCTGGTACCCGTCTGTCACAAATTACTCCTGACACTCTTCTCCACCCATTCCACCCTGCCTGCACTCTCTTTTTCACCTCTCTTCCACAATCCCTATTACTCTGTACTGTTGATCCCAAGTATTTAAACTCATCCACCATTGCCAACTCTACTCCCTGTATCCTCACCATTCCACTGACCTCCCTATCATTTACAAACATGTATTCTGTCTTGTTCCTACTGACCTTCATTCCTCTCATCTCTATAGCATATCTCCACCTCTCCAGGGTCTCCTCAACCTGCTCCCTACTATCGCTACACATCACAATGTCATCAGCAAACATCATAGTTCACGGGGACTCCTGTCTAATCTCGTCTGTCAGCCTGTCCATCACCATTGCAAATAAGAAAGGACTCAGAGCTGATCCCTGATGTAATCCCACTTCCAGCTTGAATGCATCCATCACTCCTACCGCAAACCTCACCACTGTCACACTTCCCTCGTACATATCCTGTGCAACTCTTACATTCTTCTCTGCCACTCCCAACTTCCTCATACAATACCACAGCTCCTCTCAAGGCACCCTGTCATATGCTTTCTCCAGGTCCACAAAGACGCAATGCAACTCCTTCTGGCTTTCTCTAAACTTCTCCATCAACATCCTCAGAGCAAACATTGTATCTGTGGTGCTCTTTCTTGGCATGAAACCATACTGCTGCTCACTAATCATCACCTCACTGCTTAGCCTAGCTTCCACTACTCTTTCCCATAACTTCATGCTCTGGCTCATCAATTTTATTCCCCTGTAGTTACTGCAGTCCTGTACATCCCCCTTATTCTTAAATATCGGTACTGATACACTTCTTCTCCACTCCTCAGGCATCCTCTCACTTTCCAAGATTCCATTAAACAATCTGGTTAAAAACGCCACTGCCACCTCTCCTAAACACCTTCATGCTTCCATAGGTATGTCATCTGGACCAACGGCCTTTCCATTCTTCATCCTCTTCAAAGCTGTCCTTACTTCCTCCTTGCTAATCCGTTGCACTTCCTGATTCACTATCTCTACATGATCCAACCTCTACTCTATCTTGTTCTCTTCATTCATCAGCCTCTCAAAGTACTCTTTCCATCTGCTCAACAGACTCTCCTCGCTTATGAGTACGTTTCCATCTTTATCCTTTATCACCCCTAACCTGCTGCACATCTTTCCCAGCTCGGTCTCTCTGTCTCACCCACTGGTTCTTTTCTCCCTCCTTAGTGTCCAACCTCTTATACAACTCATCATATGCTTTTTCTTTAGCCTTTGCCACCTTTCTCTTCACCTTGCGACTTATCTCCTTGTACTCTTGTCTACTTTCTGCATCTCTCTGACTTCCTCTTCCTCTATATACTCTCTTGTATTCCCTCATTCCACCACCAGGTTTCCTTTTACTCCTTCCTCTGTCCAGATGTTACGCCAAACACTCTTCTTGCTGTCACCCTTACTACTTCTGCTGTAGTTGCCCAACTATCTGGTAACTCTTCACTACCACCCAGTGCTTGTCTCACCTCCTCCCTAAACTCAACCTTGCAGTCTTCCTTTTTCAACTTCCACCATTTGATCCTTGGCTCTGCCCTCACTCTCTTCCTCTTCTTGATCTCTAACATCATCCTACAGACCACCATCCTATGCTGCTTAACTACACTTTCCCCTGCCACCACTTTGCAGTCTTCAATCTCCTTCAGATCAACTCTTCTGCATAGGATGTAATCAACCTGTATGCATCTTCCTCCACTCTTGTACGTCACCCTATGTTCCTCCCTCTTCTTAAAATACGTATTCACCACAGCTATGTCCATCCTTTTGGCAAAATCCAGTATCCTCTGACCTTCTTCATTCCTCTTCTTGACACCATACCTACCCATCACCTCCTTGTCTCCACTGTTCCCTTCACCAACATGCCCATTGAAATTCGCTCCAATCACCACTTTCTGTCCCTTGGATACACTGTTCATCACTTCATCCAACTCACTCCGAAATCTTCTTTCTCACCCATTGCACACCCAACTTGCAGTGCATATGCACAAACAACATTCATCATCACACCTCCAATTTCCAGCTTCATAATCATTACCCTGCCTAACACTCTTTTCACCTCCAAAACACTCTTGACATACTGTTCCTTCAGAATAACTTCTACCCCATTTCTCCTCCCATCCACACCATGATAGAACAATTTGAATCCACCTCCAATCCACCTGGCCTTACTCCCCTTCCATTTAGTCTCTTGCAAGCACAATATATCAACCTTCCTTCTCACCATCATATCTGCTAACTCTCTCCCTTTACCAGTCGTACTGCCAACATTCAAAGTTCCTACCCTCAGTTCCACCCTCTTTACTTTCCTCCTCTCCTCCTGCCTCCGGATACGTCTCCCACTTCTTCTTCTCCTTCTTCTTCTTCGGCCAACAAGACTTACAGAAAAGAATTACTTCAAGTGGTAGCTCCTAAACATGGCTCTGTAAGCTACTGCATCATCACATGGACTTACATGGCATCTGCATGTTGATTTACAGTGTCAAAGTATAATCTGTTATGTGTTGCATGTAGTAGGTTTATTGTATTTAATTATAGGAATAGTTGTAATGTCCTGATATATGTAGTAAATCCATAAACATGAAAGTGTGTTTCACAGAAGACCTGTTTAATCCCATTATCAAAGCATTAACATCAAGGTGCACAGTCTGCATCAATCTTGTAAAAATGAATAAATAAATGGTACAGTTCTTTTTTTGTAATTGCTGCAGACGTTTTCCTATTTTTACACATCTGACTGATTTGCTATTTTAAGTGCCTAGAGTGATTAGAACAGTTTGCAAAATGTGCACTCAGCCTTGAATTTCAGAAAATTGCAACCCCAAGGCAAAGGACAATTTATGGTCCTCTCTACTGAAAAATAATCAGGAATAACCTCAATTCCATTTTAGGCAACTTTATACCAGTGACCAGCCATTTTGGGTTTTCTGTGAGAATTTGGAGGTGGAGGCCATGCTTGGTTTGTTCCACTGCATTAGGCTCATAAAATCTTCTTCCGACAAAGATGCCCTCCTCAGTCTTTGCCAGCTAATATCAGCAGCCATCTTATTCAGGTAAACACACAAGCATACGTTCTCATGAAGTTTTCATCCAAGGTCACATCTTCACACCATGTCTTTGCAGAAAACTTTGTGGGTACTCATTTATAGGGTCTGATCTGTACATTCTTTAAAGGGATTTAACTGTAATTGCATGCTATTAAAATTAAATAAGGGCATTTTCTGAGCTCAAATACTAGACTAGCTTAAGGTTTATTATTAATAAAGAAGAATCTGTTTTAAATCTGGTCTTTGGTGGGGATATTAAACCTTTAGAAATGACAGCAAGTAGAAAGCATTACTTAGAGTATGCAAAAGAAATTTTGCCAGATGCGGGAGGACGTCAATGCCTCTGAGCTTCATATTGCATCTATCACGAGTTAATAAATCCTGCTTATGAGACTAAAATGCCAAAGCAGTTTGTCTGTTCCTGTGAAAATGGATGTAAATGTCTGCCTTGTACTACTTTAGTAGATTAGTGCAAGTATTTTTTAGGTATTATTTTGTTAGCAGTAATTAATTTGATAAATGCAGAAGCGTGACCAATTTCTAAACAAAGACCATTATTTTGCAGTCCTGCTATTGGCACTGCCCAGTTCCACCACTATCTGCAGCTTTTCATTTCGTCTGATCATTGAAACCAATTATGCCTTATCTGAATCATTATATAATTATACCCTTTGCTGAATGTACTTAAATGAAAATTTAAATTGCTTTTAGTTATCTTTCAATTAACACAACAAAGATCACCATCTAATCATTGGTGATGGAAAGAGAAGATTATATAACAGACTGTTTAGATGAGTACTCATTTCTGCTAAAATAAACTACTACTACTACTACTATTAATAATAATTATAATAGTAATAATAATAATAACAATAATACATAGTAGTATTGGTAGTAGGGATCATCCATCCATCCATTTTCCAACCCGCTGAATCCGAACACAGGGTCTGCTGGAGCCAATCCCAGCTAATACAGGGCACAAGGGAGGAACCAATCCCGGGCAGGGTGCCAACCCACCGCAGGACACACACAAACACACCCACACACCAAGCACACACTAGGGCCAATTTAGAATCGGCAATCCACCTAACCTGCATGTCTTTGGACTGTGGGAGGAAACCGGAGCGCCCGGAGGAAGCCCACGCAGACACAGGGAGAACATGCAAACTCCACGCAGGGAGGACCTGGGAAGCGAACCTGGGTCTCCTAACTGCGAGGCCAGTAGGGATCACGTATTTTTTAAATTAAACCACATTGGTAGGACATTACAGTTTTTTTTTTTGCTTTACTTATATTATTAGTAGTAGCAACTAGGTTTTTTTTGGTAAAAAAATGGTGCAGGATCAGTGCAGTACCACAGTGGCATGATGCTAAAATTCAACAGATTTTTTTATTCAAACCACATAATTACAAGTCTGTAGGCTTTATTTTTATTATTAGTGCTAATAACAGTATTAGTAGTTCTGATTGTTTTTTAGAGAAAGGAGAGAAAATAGTACAGTATCTGTCCACAATTGTAGATCGCTTAGAGATTCTTGGTCGTAAACTGTTTTGTACGTGTACTGAGACGTTCGTGAACCAAGGTTCCACTGTATATGCAGATGATATGGTACTGTATATATCAGACCCACAAAATTCTGTGCCTGCAGCCCTAACTATCCATCCATTATCCAGCCCGCTATATCCTAACTACAAGGGTCACGGGGGTCCGCTGGAGCCAATCCCAGAGCACAAGGCAGGAAACAAACCCCGGGCAGGGTGCCAGCCCACCGCAGGGTGCACACACACTAGGGACAATTTAGAATCGCCAATGCACCTAACCTGCATGTTTTTGGACTGTGGGAGGAAACCGGTGCAGCCAAAGGAAACCCACGCAGACATGGAGAGAACATGCAAACTCCACACAGGGAGGACCCAGGAATTGAACCCAGGTCTCCTAACTGCAAGGCAGCGGCACTACCCACTGCGCCACCCAGAGATGTAACACTCCAATGCCATTAGATTTCTCAGTTAAACAATGTCCCTTATGATGTCACATTGATTAATGCTGTTGTCTAATAGCGCCAAAGTTCTGGGGTCAAACAGTATGTAAAGTCTACATATTCTTTCTGTGTCTCTGGAAATTAGCATGTTAGGCCGACTAGCAGCTCTTCATTGTGGATGATCCATGTTTCTTAAAACAGTCTTTTATTCTTGACCTTTTTAATACCTGTCAGGTATCATCATCAGAAGAAAATGATTAGACATCTAGGACTCAAAGGCAATATATAGCAAATGAGGAGGAGATGTAAGAGATGTGGATTAGTAAGGTGGGATTCAGAGGGTGTTAGTTTTAAAATCTCTTATATTATTTACATGTTCTTCTTTTAAGCCTGAATATGCTAGGTACGTGTTCAAATGTCTGTTAATGACGTTTTCATTTGATAATATGTGCCTTGGATATATATACTCTCTTTCTCTCTCTCTCATATCCTTATATATAATTTGATACTATCCTTATGGATGGTGTTCGCGTCAATACCTCGACTCAATACAAGTTAGAACCATGCAATTTGGTATCCGTCCTTCTTACATCTATTGGCAAACTGAGTAATGACGGCTGGGTATTAACATTGGCCATTGTTTAAATTTTAGCCGATCTCAGATCTAAAATGAGTGACGATCGCAACGCAGCCAGAAGACCAGCAGCCGCGGAAAGGATGCGTAGGAAACGAAGTCAAATGACTGACGAGGAACATAGATTTGCTAACGTGACCAGACGTACACAACGTGCACAACAAACGGATGAGCACCTTGCGACTATAAATGCTACTAACACTGAAACAAATCGTGCAAGTCGGACACAAAGGACAGATGAAGAACGTGCGCTACAGAATGCTACTAACGCTGAAAGAAATCGTGAGAGCCGTGCACAAGCGACTGAAGAAGCTCGAGCAGCCGCAAATGCAGCATGGGTTGAAAGAAATCGAGCAGCCCGTGCCTTCCGGCGCGAAAATGTTCAGCGGCATGGCATTGCCATGTGTAATCACACAGATATTATTGAGGACGAATTGTGGTTGACGGTAATCAACCATTCACCAGTCAGGGACTGGCAGGACATGATCCGCCACACCAACATAATTAGTACTCCGACTCTCCGTCGTAAAATATGGTTTGTTTTGAAAATTTGTTAGCAGGAAAAAATCAAATGAGGTGCGCCGAAGACCTGAGTACACATCTCGCAGCCCCGTTTAAACAGGAAGCTCTTCATTACATCGACTGAAAACATCAATTTTAAGCACAAATCAGTGCCTTGATAACAAAATCATTTCAAGGACTTAAAAAAAAACAAATAATTCTTTGCAGAGAAAGTATTGATTTCACAAATGTCGAATTTGTAGCCCAATTCGATCGGGCTCCCAGTCGCTAGTATATACTGAGGAACATAAGTATTTGAACACCCTGCGATTTTGCAAGTTCTCCCACTTAGAAATCATGGAGAGGTCTGAAATTCACATTGTAGGTGCATTCCCACTGTGAGAGACAGAATGTAAAAAAAAATTCAGGAAATCACATTGTATGATTTGTACAGAATTTATTTGTATTGCACTGCTGCACGTAAGTATTTGAACACCTGGCGATCAGCAAGAATTCTGTCTCTCAAAGACCTGTTACTCTGCCTTTAAGAAGTCCACCTCTACTCCACTTAGCAATCTTAATTAGTAGCACCTGTCTGAGCTCTTTAAAGACACCTGTCCACCCCACAGTCAGTCAGACTCCAACTACTACCATGGGCAAGACCACAAAGCTGTCAAAAGACACCAGAGACAAAATTGTGGACCTCCACAAGGCTGGAAAGGGCTATGGGGCAATTGCCAAGCAGCTTGGTGAAAATAGATCAACTGTTGGAGCAATTGTCAGAAAATGGAAGAGGCTAAAGACGACTGTCAGTCTCCCTCGGACTGGGGCTCCATGCAAGATCTTACCTCGTGGGGTATCACAGATGATAAGAAAGGTGAGGAATCAGCCCAGAACTACACGGGAGGAGCTGGTCAATGACATGAAGAGAACTGGGACCACAGTTTCAAAGGTCACTGCTGGTAGAACACTATGCCATTATAGTTTCAAATCACGCATTGCACGGAAGGTTCCCCTGCTCAAGTCATCACATGTCCAGGCCCGTCTGAAGTTTGCCAATGACCATCTGGATGATCCAGAGGAGGCATGGGAGAAAATCATGTGGTTAGATGAGACCAAAATAGAACTTTTAGGTCTAAACTTCATTCACCGTGTTTGGAGGAAAAAGAAGGAGGAGTTGCATCCCAAGAACACCATCCCTACTGTGAAGCATGGGGGTGGAAACATCATGCTTTGGGGGTGCTTTTCTGCGAAGGGGACAGGACGACTGCACTGTATTAAAGAGAGGATGAATGGGGCCATGTATTGTGAGATTTTGAGCAACAACCTCCTTCCCTCAGTCAGAGCACTGAAGATGGCTCGTGGCTGGGTCTTCCAACATGACAATGACCCGAAGCACACAGCCAGGATAACCAAGGAGTGGCTCCGTAAGAAGCATATCAAGGTTCTGGAGTGGCCTAGCCAGCCTCCAGACCTAAATCCAATCGAAAATCTTTGGAGGGAGCTGAAACTCCGTGTTGCTCAGCGCCAACCCCAGAACCTGACAGATCTAGAGGAGATCTGTGTGGAGGAGTGGGCCAAAATCCCTCTTGCAGTGTGTGCAAACCTGGTCAAGAACTACGGGAAACGTTTGACCTCTGTAATTGCAAACAAAGGCTTCTGTACCAAATACTAACACTGATTTTCGCAGGTGTTCAAATACTTATGTGCAGCAGTGCAATACAAATAAATTCTTTACAAATCATACAATGTGATTTCCTGCATTTTTTTTTTACATTCTGTCTCTCACAGTGGGAATGCACCTACATTGTGAATTTCAGACCCCTCCATGATTTCTAAGTGGGAGAACTTGCAAAATTGTAGGGTGTTCAAATACTTATGTTCCTCACTGTATATATATATATATATATATATATATATACTAGCCATGTGCGCCCAACTACATTGCGTGTGTTAAAGTTGTCTGTGAAGGGCTCCCTGTTTAAACGCGACTGCCAGTCGTGAACTGGGCCCTTCATTGCACAGCATTATGATTTTTTACAAGGGAAACAAAATTACAAAAGAAAACCCTTGGACATTGATTCGATAGGAACGGCCTACTCGGAATCACTGTCCGAATAGTAATTATGTGGTGGTGTAGGAGCATTTCTGCTTCTGTCCGTTCACAGTCCGTGTCGTTTTCACGACACTATCGTTTCCTCTCACGATGTCTTCTGAACCTTTCTCTAATCTCGCTGGTTGCTTTGTGGCAATCCAAAGAGTAAGGCAATATACACGGAGCAATGGTTATAAAAGGGGGACACATAGGTATCCAGGCTCTTTAAAGCATAAATAGGGATCACTTCACTGACATGTGAGCAAGCCATGGTACAACTGTGAGACGCGCAGCACTCGCCGGCTACAACGTAACAATAATTATTTCCGGAACGTGCTGTTACGTTGTCATTCATTTTACCCACTGTCTTTCTTTCATTCATATGTTACGTAGGTACGTACCTTTTATCTTCGGCAATCTCATTCTCTAACCAGGCCTCAGGAGCTAACCAGCCGTAACACTGTCCACCACCCCTTTCGTTATTCCGGCACATTGTTGACATCCGTGAGTAACAACAACGTACTAAACTGGAAGGTGGTCTACGCATGCTTGAAATTCGCGGACAAACAAAGATCAAGATCTAACTGAAGATCTCTTTAGTTAATTTAAAGCACAACAATTTGTTTAGTTTGAATGTCTGTGTTTTGAGGTGTGACTGGAGTACTACAGTCTTCAGTAGTATAAGCCTGGAGGAGATTCTTAATACAATGCCTATGTTTTAGCTGTCTTTCTACTGCCATCTAGTGCTTCTTCTTCTAATTAATTCGCAGACAAACAAAGATCAAGATCCAAATGAAGATTATATATATATATATATATATATATATATATATATATAGATATATATATATACTAATAAACGGCAAAGCCCTCACTCACTCACTCACTCACTCACTCACTCACTCACTGACTGACTGACTGACTCATCACTAATTCTCCAACTTCCCGTGTAGGTAGAAGGCTGAAATTTGGCAGGCTCATTCCTTACAGCTTCCTTACAAAAGTTGGGCAGGTTTCATTTCGAAATTCTACGCGTAATGGTCATAACTGGAAGTTGTTTTTCTCCATTTACTGTAATGGAGTTGAGCTGGAGGGGCGGAGTTTCGTATGACATCATAACGCCTCTCACGTAATCACGCATTACGTAGAAAGCCAGGAAGAGTTACAAAACGCGCTTTAGAAAACATGCATTATATAATTAAGAAGGCAGCGAAACAATTAGAAGCGAGCGAGTGACATATA
>JANRMT010062820.1:1670719-1702049 GCA_026402145.1 Polypterus bichir lapradei
ACCGAAACCAATGTACGTACTTATATCGGTGGTATGACCCACTGTCAGCCGCCATATTGAACTTTCCAACGTCACTAATTCTCCAAATTCCCGTGTAGGTAGAAGGCTAAAATTTGGTACTTATTTCGGCGGTATGATGCCACTGTCGGCCTCCATATTGAACTTTTCAACAGTCTTTGTTACTTATGGGCCCATCTTCAAGAAATTTGGTACGCAGGTTCCCATCGTTAACTGAATCCAACTTACATACATATATACGTCCATAGCCTGCAGCTCGGTCACCGTGTGAGGCGCCGTTGGGTCCCCCATCCCAACGCCTCCCACGTTGTTGGCTGCCTGCCTATATAAGGCCGTCCGTCGCTCCAGTCTCTTCATTCCCTTCCTTGCTTCGCCACAGGATTCACGTCTCCCTGCTGATAACTACAGCGTTTTTATTTAATCCACGGCTTCTTCGCTGTTTTATTGTTCATTTATTACGATTATAGTTATTGTGTAGGTATTTTAGACTTACTTTACATTGTTCAGGTACCCATTTCCTTTATCATTCCAACCGTACCGCATTAACATGTCTATCGAGGTGATCACCATCAATCAAACAACTGTCACTTACTGAGTGGTTTCCATGCCCGGAGATGGCACCTATCTTTTCCATTCTCTGTGTTACATATTGCACAGCCATATCAGGCTCACTCTTGATATCTGGAGAAACACTGTGTCTTATGTATTGAATGACTGGGGCAGGTTCAAGGTGTGGACTGATGACGGTACAGGAGATAATTATACTACACAGGAGCACTAGAAGAGTGAAATGCTTAAGTGTACTGAAATGGCCAAATATTTTACACCTTTGGACAACCGCCAATGCCTCTTAAACATCTTAGATTCACAGGTGACGATTTCAGTAGTGGACACTTTGATGATTATGAATGTTTAAACTCTCAAAAGCTGGATGTGAAGTTATCGATGAAACTGGTTGTATACTTACAACACTTGACAGATGCCGAATGTCACTTCAACACAAGTCCTACAAATACTGTCGTAATTGAAATAAACCATGAAACTCAAACCGATTATGACAGGAGCAATCCAAGCTGTGAGATTTAAAACAAGATTACTGTTCACATGGCCAACTGTACGTTGCATGCTTAAGAGTAACCTCAGCGCACAGCTTGGTCATATTACAACCGGAGGGCCGAACTCACAATGTGGTATACAAAGAGATCCTTAACAAATAATTATTGGTATATTTTCCCTCAGTTTAAAAAATTAATTTAATTAATTTAAAATTAATTAATTTTCTTCTTAATAAAACTTTTAAAGCAGTACTTTGCCGCTATATATAGATAGATAGATAGACAGATAGATAGATAGATAGATATAATGTGTGTGTGTATGTGTGTATATATATATATATATATATATATATATATATAGATATATAGATGTACAGATAGATAGATAGATATAGATATATATATATAATGTGTGTGTGTGTGTGTATGTATGTACAGTATGTATGTGTATATATATATAGAGAGAGATATAGATATAGATGTATATAGATATATATATAGATATTATATATATATATATAGATATAGATATATATACTGTATATATAATGTGTGTGTATGTATGTATGTGTGTATATATTGTGGAGCCAACCCGGACACAGACAGGCAGACATGTTGTTCATCAAACCACCACACGTTTTATTTACAAATACTATTTACAGATATGGTCACTCAGACCCAGTGAATTGTGCACAAACCCCAACTCTCACTCAGTCCTGGCCACAAATGCCTTCTTCGGGCCGCCTCCACACCTCTTCTGCCTTGTCCTCCTTCCACCCGACTCTAGCCTCGAATGAAGGGAGACAGCCCCTTTTATACATGATCTGGATGAGCTCCAGGTGCTTCCGACACCATCCCGTTGGCCACGCCCCAGCGTGGTGGAAGTGCCGGCTGTTCTCCCGGCAGCTCTCCGGGTATCGTTCTTATTCTTCCCCCCTAGCACTTCCTGGTGTGGCGGAAGTGCTGAGGTAACAGGTCCCCAAGGCATTGGGGCGCCTCCTGGCGGTGACCACAGGCCCCTACAGGGTGGGGCTTCCATGCCCTCAACCCGCGGCCCCCAGAGCAACCATGAAGGCGGCCCCCACATGATCTAGGGTGGGCCTTGACCCTCTTCCGGTACCTCACGGCGTCCCGGCCGGGTCATTGCCCCTGGCATCCCTGACAATATATATATGACAGCAACACTCATAACAGTGACAAAACAATTACATTGACAATCATGTTACGTTATTTTCAAAATGTTTCCTTTAATTTTTCATTACTTCTTTAACGCACTACTTCTCTGCTGCGAAGCGCGGGTATTTTGCTAGTCACAAAATAAAGAGGAAAGTTTAATTACAAATGAAACTAGTAATTTGAAAGGAGTGTAAGAATATATGTACAGAAATAGCAAAAGACGTGTTAGGGGTAAAGGAGGGAAATGATGAATAATAGCTCATGGCAAGGACATGCAAAAAGGTAAAAGAAAGGAACGCATCCAAGAGAGTTGTTTAAACAGAAGAAGTCTGGAACAACCACGACTCTTTCTAGGACTGGCTGCTAAGCCAAACTGAGTAGTCAGAGGAGAAGGGCCTTGGTAGGAGAGGTAACCAGGAAATGATGGTCTTGGCAGAGCCCCAGAGAACCTTTGTATAGATGGGAGAAACTTCCACCACCGTAGCACTTCACTAATCTGACTTTATGGCAGAGTAACCAGATGACACATGGAAGCTCTTGGTGTTTGCAAAAAGGCGTATAAAGGATTCACAGACTGACAGAAACAAGATTCTCTGATCTGATGAAACTCAGATTGCACTGTTTGGCCTTCATTCTAAGTTTCATGTCTGGAGGAAAACAGGGGCTGCTCATCACTACAATAGCATTTCAACAGTGAAGCATGGCAGTGGCAACATCATGCTGTGTGGCTGTTTTACAGCAGCAGGAACTGGGAGACTAGTGAGGGTCAAGAGAAAACCAAATGGAGCAAAGCACAAAGATATCCGTAATTAAAACCTGCTCCAGAACACTCTGCCCCTCAAACTGAGCTGAAGGTTCACCTTCCAACAGGACTTTGACTCTAAGCACAAAACAAACACAACACAGGAGTGGCATAGGGGCAACTCTGTGAATGTCCTTGAGTTGCTCAGCCAGAGCCCAGACCTGAACCCAATCGAACATCTCCGGAGAGACCTGAAAATAGCTGTCCACCGATGGTCTTCATCCAATATGACAAAGCTTGAGAGGACTTTCAGAGAAGAATGGCAGAAAATCCCCAGGTGTGCAAAGCTTGTTGCATCAGGCCCAAGAATACTCCCGGCTGTAATCACTGCCTAAGGTGCTTCAGTGAATTACGGAATAAAGGATGTGAATACCTACATCAATGTAACATTTTATTTTTATATTTTTAATAAATTAGCAAAAATTCTTTCATTCTTGGGTACTGAGTATTGCATTATGTGGGTAAAAAAATAATTTAAACTATTTTAGCACAAGAGTGCAATGTAAAATGTGTAAAAAGTGACGGGGTCTGACTAATTTTTGAAGGCACTGTATATCAAATATTGTTTTCTTTCTACAGGATGTGCAAAATGTAACATTTATTTAAACATCCTATGCCCAACTTTGAATTCCATCCAAGTCCATGTGTAATGATTTTGCAGATTATATTATACAAGCTCTATAAGACCATGCTTTAATAAGTCTGGGATCCTAAAACTATTGAAATCCTCAGAAAAAAAAAACTGAAATGTAGAGACGTCAGATAATTGAAAGAAACTACTCTGGGCATCTATCTCCTAGGAGGATTTGTTTTGCCGATGTGCTTGCATAACTTGTGCATTAGCGGTGGGAAGAAAAATAAAAGGGATACTGTTTTGCCGATGTTAGCGGCTAAGCGACTTTGTCTTTCTTTGGAGGTTTCGTTTTGCTAATGTGCTAGCCTCACTTGTGTTATTAGCGGCTAAACGAGTTTTCTGTTTCCTCGGAGGTGGAGGCCTTACCCTGACTCCACCTCTCACTTCCGGCCGGACAGACATACACACTTCCATGCATAGACATTTTTATATATAAGAAAGGCTATTCACCATTCCACCTAGTTTAGTGTGATCAGCAAACTTAACCAGATTGTCAGTAACATTTTTATTTAGGTCATTTATATAAATTAAACAGCACATCCTTTCAAGCACTGATCTCACTTTAGATGTTCCTTGCACCCTATCTCATTGTCTCCTGTGTTTATGAAATTTATTTGGCTTTGAATTTACTTGCATATCAAGCACTGTCATCTTCTTGCTCTCCTGGGGCCTCATGTATAAACTGTGCGTATGCACAAAAATGTTGCGTATGCCCGTTTCCACGCTCACATCGCGATGTATAAAAACTAAACTTAGTGTAAAGCCAAGCACATTTTCACACCAGCTAAATCCTTGGCATATGCAAGTTCTCCACTTGGTTTTGCAAACTGACAGCACCCAGCATCAAACCAGTACTTTTGTTACAGTGTGGTTTCTCTTTCTTTTTTAGATGCACATCCCTGACAACTTTATCAAATACACAGAAATTAACCGTATATTGTTTTATTAGTTTAAGGCATCTGATTGTAACACAGCAGCAGATCATCTTTTTCCATATTACTCTCACTGCACCACTCGGAGTATTTATATCACTGTATCTGAGTGGGGAATCGCAGCTCTACAGCAGCTGATCGGAAAGAGAATTATCGGTATACAGCATCAAGCATATGCTGCCTCAGCCATGCTCTCTATTGAACTGCTCTCATACAGCAAACGCTTCAGAGCCTTTCCTGTACGGACCTTACGGTTCAGAAACAGTTTCACCGCAAGAACTCTAAACGCACTCAATTAGTCCATCAATTGCTCTTTGTAGAACGCTTTGTACTTATAAGTACAATTACCTCACTGTAAACTTGCGATACAGTTATAATATTGCACAACCTGACCCACTTTATAAAGTGCATATTTATATATGATGAAGATAACATTTTTAAGATGAAATGCAGCAAAATATGTTTTTTATATTATACAGAAAAAAATTTAACATCATTTAAATAATCTATATTTTTAATAATTAATGCAGCATTAGCAACGATCTGGCACCCTGTTCAGAGATTATTCTTGCCTCGCGCTGTATTCTTGCTGGGACTGGCACGACACTGGATGGATAGATGGATAGAATAGTTAAACATGTACTACGAAGATATTTCAATGTTCCTTAAAAGTTTTGAAGAATCGGCATTCTAAGCTTACAGAGAGCTTAACGTCTATTACAGAGCTGATTGTGTGACGACTGGGTACTTGGATAAAGAAACGGAAGGACAGGAATAGGGGGTTAGTACGTTTGAAAGAGACAGTACTGCTGCAATAAATTATTTCATCGAAGGGCGCGCATGGTGCAGCAAGCATCTTGCGTAAGGCAGGAACAATCTCTGGACAGGGCGCCAGCTTGTCACTATCACTGCGCCACCGTGTTCCCATGTTTAATAACATGCTTTAATTCTTATCATCATGAAAATGATATCAAGTATACATCTCAGTATTTAATTTATTCAGAGAGCTGTAATATCATGAATGTAATGGATTCTGTGTCCAGTCGGAGGAAGAGAAAACCTGTTTAAGAAGCACGTAGTGATTCACACACATAGTAGGAAACATACAATACAAAGCATTTAATGTGCTACTTTAGTTACGCTGGTATTTGAGAAACCAGTAAGTTAAATGATTTAAAGATGAAGTTTATGATGTTTTACTTTAATGACAAAATGAACCATGTGATTAAAGTGGAAATTTCAAGATTAAAGTTGACATTTCAAGCCTTTTTTGCCACTGTGTGCCTATTTTTTGTCTGTTCTCTGTACCTTAATCAGCTTCCATATGACTCTCAGATGGTGGGCTACAACTCGCCTTTTCACAGCAACTTTGATATCTGACAACTTCTTTTTTATTTCGGGCACTGTGTGACTTTCTGAACTTGAACTTTTGAGTTTCTCCAACACTCTATGTCACTCGATCAACTTCCTGAAGCAGGTAATCAGTAAGAAATAATGTGAAATTTCAATATATATTATCATTATTAGATGTTTACAGATTTCATTTGTTTACATCATTCACCCATGTATAGTATTTCTTTTGGTGTTTTTTTTAGTTGTAAAATCCTTTAAAGTTCACAGAATATACATGTAAAGAATTTTGTAGAATCGATGGTAGCACATACCTATTTGAAGTAAGCAAACGTACATGCAGATGTAAACAGTTTCATTAGTGGACTTTTGTCAAAGTCTGTAGATGTGAATATATATTACAATTGAGTAGCTCTTTGGGGGCCAGTTAAGTTTAAACTGATGCTCTTCATCCAGGCTTGTCTTCCACCTCTACGTCTTTCTCCTTCCATTTCTGCTTTTAGCAAAGCAACCCCGGCGCTCACAGCCAAACTTGAAGTTTATGTCACTCTTGGTCATCACTGAGCTTTGCATCTTTATTGAGCTTCACCACACTGTCTCCAGGCATTTCACACTTGACTGTATGTGTCCCTTTTTTCTGCCCCTTCTTTGGTCGTCCATCCACTTTATTTCTTAGTGGTGCTGTTGGCTTTGCCCGTCAGCCACTTCTGCTGTGTCCTTTGTTTGCATAAAGCCCACTATTAGCACAGTTGCAGAGCATGTTGGCTAACTTAATATTCATAAATATCAATAAAAAACACAGCTCGGCTAATTTTCCTTTTTTCTATAACGTTATGAAATTTCCAACAATTTGGTGTGTTTACCCTATAAATACTGAAATATATCGAAATGTTCTTCTTTAGTGGATGCCCTAGATGTACCATAATGCCAAATTTCAGTTTTTTAACTATAACAGGAAATAGTGTTTTTGTTGATGAGTGAGTCTGTCAGCTTTGCATTTTTATAGATAGATAGATAGATAGATAGAACTTTATGCAGCACAGAGTTAAAGCTGAAAAGTTGGTAACATTCAACATGGATTTGCATTTCCATAAGATTAGGACATTGAAGTGTTAACTATTATATCATGGTTTAAAGAAATAAGACTCTGACTAAAATCATTCAATCAATGCTTACTTAATATTGCAGAAATTAGAAATTGCTACAGACTCTCTGCTACTTATTAAAACAGTGTAAATGTCAGAATGGCGTTCATGTACTCTGTGATTTTTAATAACTATGCTGTGACATAATATAATCAATACAGTTAGCTAACTTATCTCTTTACATGTCAATGAAAACTGAAAGTAATGTGAGTCTTTCATTTATTTTTCATACATATAAAAAGGAATTATCATTTTGTTTCTAATTGGGTGTTATCAGCACTGCCTGGCCATTTGCCGATTAAACACTTCTCTTTTTTTGAAGGTTATATTTTCTTCATCATTTGCGAGAATAATGTATTATTGAATATAAATTAAGAATTTACTTATGCATGGCGAAAGCTGGAGTCTCAAAAGTGTGAATAGTTCAAAAAATCACACAACATCCATTCTTTTTAGGAAAAGCACTAGACAGTTATCCTCAAGGGAGATGTAAACGGCAAAAGGTCCAAATTTCCCAAAATGAGTTTTTTTTTTGTTTTTTTTCAAAGAAAGAAAATGGAAGCAACTTTAATTAACTGACATAAGGCATGAGAAAAATACTTCACCATGTTAAAATAAGCTTGCCTGACCTATTAAAAAAAAGGAAGAATTCTAGGAACTTCTCTAAGCTGAGGAAGTGGGGCATTACAGGAACAAACCAACTTTAAACAGGCACAGTCCTGAAAAGCCAGAGAAACAAATTACAAATGAATTGCCAACTGAGAATCACTAACCAAAAATGAATAGCAAAAGTCCACAGCAAAAGATATCTAACTTGTATTGTTTGCTCCTATTACTACAAAAGATTTTTTTAATTACAACAATCCAACATATTTTATAGACAAGAGGGATGGCGTAAAGAATTATTATTATTATTATTACAGCATGTTTGTATGACTGTCTTATAATGTGACTGGCAACAGGCATAGCAACGGCAAACATTCTAGTTGTAGCAATGACAGGATAAAAAAAAACGATGGAAACAAATAAAAAACCACAAGACAGCAGCATCATGAACTTACTAAGATAAAGATTTACACAAAAAAAATCAAAGCAAAATATTCCAAACAAATGACAAAGCCCAAATACTCAGATTCTGATCATCTCCTTAAGGCACAAACTCCAGAAACACCCATCATCCTTTTCTGGTTGATGTCTCAGAAGACGTGGGGCATGAAAGCTCAACATGGTGCCCAAAGAGTTGACCTTCAGGGCTATACCTTCAAATGGACCAAATAATGAATGTTGGCAGCAGAGCTTCTGGAGTCTAAAAAACAGTGAACTTCACATTATTTCTCCTCTACTATGTTTGTAGACAGGATGGCTAAGATGAACAAGCAAAAAGGAACTTCTAAAAAAAGGTTTCAATTAGAACATGAAAATTTGGGTGAAATGACACAGAAGAGGCCATTTGTAAAATACCGGAGCCACTTTTCGACAATACTATAGGTGCTACTTTCCAAGATAGAATTCTGAGGGAGATGTCTTGTGTGAGAAGCCACAACCTCTGTCCCACTGAACCTTTGTCCTTCTATCCAAAAATCTTTTGCCAGAGGTTTCTGCCTTCAACAGGTTCTCTCAAATATTTTTCCAACTTCTTTTAAGCTTCTTTAAATGTTTTGATGAACCAGAAACAGTGGACATAGTGGAAGTCATGATTATAATAGTTGGCTTAAACCCACAAATGCTCTCAAACAGTGACAGCTCAGTGGAAGCTGTTTTTAAACCGCTTCTAAAAAATTTACAAAATGGAAGATTTTTCTTCCAATAAGACTGATCATTACTTATTGTACAGCGTACATTCCTTCTGTATGACAGGTCACTAAAAAATATCTGTGCATTAGCTCATTAGTTTTTAATGAACCAGGATGACAAACATACAGGGCTGGCACCACCATTAAGGTGAATTAGGCATTCACCTGGGGTGCAGATCATAAGGGGAGAAAACCCAGCCTCATGGGTTAGCTACCAAACAGTTGGGTGGCACACTAATAAACTTGGCCTAGGACACAAAATAACCTAGCACTGGCACTGCAAACATACATATTTATACCGTATATATCACATTTGAAAGCATTCATCATCAAAACAAACTTTACAGGGCTAACAAGAAAAGACTTGAGGGTTGAAAGATCAATGATTATAAACCATGAAAAATGAGTATCTGCTGAATCATTCATTTTTTATAACTTTTATTGAATTTATTTAAAGCGTGTAACATTCCATACAATCAAGTCAAACTTAATAAAACTAAATTCAATTCAACCCCCACCCATGAGAAAGAGAGAAATGCCAACAGCCAGAGCAAAACACTGAAAGCAGTAAAGAAGGAAAGGAGTCTTTCTCCCCAATATAAGTGCTTAATCTAAAATATTATTGATTAGATCCTGACAGGTTTTAAAAAAGTTTTGCTCAGATGGTCTAGGTGAGTATTTGATTTTTTCCTATTTCAAATAGTATATAACATCAGTTACCCACTGACTTAACAGAGGTGAGTTAGGATTCTTCCAGTTGAGCAAGATAAGTGTACGTGCCAATAGTGCAGTGAAGGTGATCACAGCTTGTTTGTCCTTCTCCACTTTAAGCCCACCTGGGAATCCACCAAACACAGCTGTTAATGGGTTAGGAGGGATTGTGACACCCAGGCTGTCTGAAAGGCATTTAAAGATTTTGGTCCAGAATGATGTTAATTTGGTGCAGACCCAAAACATGTGGCCCAGTGAGGCTGGAGCTCGATTGCAACGTTCACAGGTTGGATCTTGCCCTGGAAACATTTTGGAAAATTTTAAACAGGACAGATGTGGTTGATAAAAAAAATTTAAGTTGAATAACTGAATGCTTTGTGCATATGGAGCTTGAGTGAATTCTGTGCATGGCTGCCTTCTACTCCTTTTCTGAAATTTGAGTAAGAGATCCTTTTCCCGCTGTACTTTGGGATCTTTAAAAGGAAGGGACTTTAAAATGTTTTTTATACTGTATATTACAGAAATGCTGTCTGAGCCTTCAGGACTGATCAATATCTCTTATGGAATAGAAATATGGGGGAGGTGAGGAAAATTGGGCAGATTTTGTTTAGCAAAGTTTCTAATTGGGATATAGTGGTAAATTGGATCGGATCGGAAACTAAATTTAGAGTGTAATTATTCCTAGGATGCAAAGACATTATATACAAATCTCTAAATAATTTAATCCCATACCTTTTCCAAACATTAAAAGCTGTGTAAGTCTGAGAGGGTGGAAAAAGGTTTTTATCATGTAGAGGTGCCACAAATAAAATATTCTCTAACTTGAAGTGTTTCCTACATTAGTTCCATATTCTGAGTGAATGAAGGACAAATGGGTTGTTAGTATATTGATGATACCTTATATTTACTATATTTACTTGTGATGTTTACCCCTAGATATTTGAACTGATCTGCAATGATAAAAGAGAAGGTATCCAATGTAATGTTGTTTGCTAGAGAATTCACTGCAAAAAGCACATTCTTGTTAAAATTAATTTTCAGTCCAGATATCTTTTGAAATTCTGCTAGTGTAGTTAGGACTCTGCGGTGAGCTGGCGCCCTGCCCAGGATTTGTTTCCTGCCTTGCGCCCTGTGTTGGCTGGAATTGGCTCCAGCAGACCCCCGTGACCCTGTAGTTAGGATATAGCGGGTTGGATAATGGATGGATGGATGGATAGTTAGTGCTGCAGGCATAGAATATTGTGGGTCTGATATATACAGTACCATATCTGCATATACAGTGGAACCTCGGTTCACGAACGTCTCGGTACACGTACAAAACGGTTTACGACCAAAAAGTTTGCCAAATTTTTGCCTCGGTTCACGACCACACACTCGGTATATGAAAAAGCCAGTTTCCCTTTTGGTATGTGCATGTTCAGTCTCTCCCTGTGCATTTAATGTGCAGCAAGCGAGCGAGCAAGAGAGAGAGAGAACGACACACACACACACACACACACAGGCACGGGAGAGAGAGAGACACACACAGGCACGGGAGAGAGAGGCACACACACACAGGCGCCCAAGAGAGGCACACACACACACAGGCGCGCGAGAGAGAGGCACACACACAGGAGCGCGCTAGAGAGAGACACACACAGGTGCTCCAGGTTTGCGAAAGAGAGACACACGCACACACGAAAGAGAGATCGAGTGAGCGAGAGAGGTAGGGCTGGATGCATAAGGTAGAAAAGGCTAGTTTTTGTTTTCAGTTCTGTTTACAGCGATTGGTTCATAGCGTGCATTGTGGCAATGTTACTTTTCTTGGTGGTTTATTAAATTACGGATTTTTCAAATGTTCATTTTTTCCCCTGTGCTTAAAACTCATTAAAAAAAAAGTGTTTTTAGTGAGCGGTTCCTAGCACTATAGCACAAACTATTGCAGTGTTAGTTTTCTGTTGTTCAAGGTTTTCTCAGTGTTATTCAATGTTTTTACATTTAGTTTACTATTACGCTGTGCATTCTATGGTATAATTAACTATATTTGTGCTTAAAAACTAAAAAAATATATATTTACATACAGTTCGTACAGTCTGGAACGGATTAATTGTATTTACATACAATCCTATGGTGGAAATTGCTTTGGTTCACGACCAAATCGGTTTACGACCAGAGTTTTGGAACGAATTATGGTCGTGAACCGAGGTTCCACTGTAGTGATATTTTTTGTTCCAATCCCTTTTATCTCTGATGCATTTCGAAAGTGAACAGCCAATGGCTCAATGGCGATAGCAAACCTGTTGAATCATTTCCATGGCCATATGTGTGATCAATTTCCAGGGCTACTAATTCACAGCGGAGAAAGTGCATTTCTGAGCCCAGTCTATCATCCAGGCCAAAGACTTTAGGCTCCAACATTCACCAAAACCCCATGGTGTCATACAAGGTTATGGAGGGGCACAAAACTCTCAGTGCTACTAATAAAGTGATTTTTGAGTTCTACTGATTCCACACTTCCTGAGGACAAAGTTGTCTGAGGTAAACCTCTCTTATGTGGACGTGTCCATGGCTGTGTTTGACTATGCTATATAATGAAGAGGAATCTCATCCCAAGAAAGCTTCTGGCTTGTCTGTGTGGTGTAGTTCCGCTTCTCTGTGAACGCTAGTTGGGTAAAAATACACTGAAAAATGAATAAATAAAAAGAAACAAAACTGCTTTAATACTCACCAAAGCTTTTGGTTTACATGGAAATGGTCACATTTCACAGTCTCCTTGGAAACCTTCCCATGGTAACAACAACGCAGTAAAGGAGCCTTGGAGTTATTGGCTGCAACAGATTCATTGGTAAAATACTGTTCTCTGACTTATTCTGTTCTGACCTCCCTGCTTTCATTTTTCTCTTTTTCTGTATGTAATGAATAAAGTAGACATAGTCTGACTGGGGTCTTAACAGTTCTGATTTTTGCATTTGCCAACTCATTCATTTCAAAGTTAGTTTTTCTTCCTAAGTAATACGTGTAAATGCACGTTCATTTTTTAAACTTCAAGGCTTCTTCAAAGATTCTGTTGTCAAAGTGATACAGCAGTTTGTATGTAAAGGATGCTTTTTTATTTAACAACAGATTTTGAGCATTTTAAAAAACATATTAATAAAGTAATTTCATGACAGAAAACTAACAATTGAGGGGGTTTCCTTTTTATATTGCATGCTATGGCATAAGCTCCCAATGCCCATTGTAAGATTGGAGTACTCAAGTATAACTTCTTTTCACTTGTTCTCTGCACATTGTGTTATATAACTTAACATCCTCTTATTTTTCTTAATGGCTTCCTTTCACAGTGACACGTCCAACATCACTCCTAGGTCCAATACGGTGCCCTTTCCAGTTTCAAAACTCCCCCTTTATTGTGCAGTAAAATCTAACATTTTTTTTAAACTATATGTAATGCCTCGCATTTAATTACATTAAATTTCATCGGCCACAGATCTTTCCAAGCCCCTCAATTGATTCTAAATTAAACGCCATCCCGATTAGTTTGGTATCATCTGCAGACCTGATCAAGTTGTTATTTAAATTACTATCCAGAATATTCATGTATATTTAAACTATCAGCAGCCCCAGCACTGGCCCCGGAAGGACACCACTTTTGACATCACCCAGCTCGGATAAGGTTCCTTGCCATAAGTCTTTGCTTCTTATGTTTGAGCCAATTTTCTACCCATCCACACATTATACCCTGAATTCCCACTTCTCTTTTTTCATGTCGTACCTTATCAAAAGGTTTCTAAAAATGAAGACACATAATATCAAACGCCTCTCTCTAATCATATCTTTTTTTTTTGATTCCTCATAGAATTTCAGTATATTAGTAAACACAACACCCCCATCTGAGCCCATGTTGACTATGCTAAACCATAATAACACATCACATTAATTTACTCATGATTCATGTTAACCTACATCCATAAAGTTTAAAAGATCTGACCATCTATATATATATAAAATTCTTTTCACATTTGAAACGGAAATTATGTATGACCACGCGAAACGGAAATTACGTATGACCACAGAACATATTATAATACAGGAACTAATAACTTTGTTTGTGGACGCCATTTTTATATCGTCTTTACGAATTGTTATTATTTGTGTGAGAGTTATTTTACTGATATTGAAAAGAAGTAAACACAAACACCCCGATCTATCCCATAGAAGTGCTCCCCGCGTCGCCCTCTCCCAGCCCTCCTCTCTGGACTCCAGCACTGAGCCGTCCACCGCCAGGCGCATTCTGACAGAGAAGTTTTATTTATTCATCTACGTAACTGTCGCGAAAACTGCCACATTATAACTTTTTTTTAATTGCCAGTACTTGATAGTAGAAGAGATGAGGAAAACAGCTTTCCGTCTTTCTACTTTTTAACTGTGCCAAGCTGTAAACAATGTGAAGGCGACACTGCCTTCAGTGGTGAGGGGTCGTGAGAACAAAGTGGATGCTCAGAGGCGCGGAATGTCGGGCTACTCTGCCGGGTCGAGAGCTTCGCAGTTTCAGGAGGCGTCCTCTCTTCTCGCACTGTTTGTGACACTTCATGTGCCCCGTCGATTCATGGGAGAGTGCAAATCTTTGCAAATGAGTGTGATCGGCGCCATTGAAAAAAAACTCTCTTTGTATATTGTGCTGCACGACTACTTACTGTCTCTTAAGGTGAGTTCAGGTCATTAAAACCCCGCAACATTCAAGGTTGCTTTTGTGCTGAATTCTTTTAAGAAGATGGAGGATTTACATCTGAGAAGATATACTGACCTCTTCATGTTAAGTTTTGGACTTGGGAATTGTTTGGACCTTCTGCCCGTTGAGCACGGAAGGGCAGCATCCACATTTCTCAGAATAATTTTTCTCTTAAATCACAGGCACTTAGTGCAAGGTTGTCAGGCAGAAATTTGCAGGATCGCATAGAAAATGTCATTTCTATACCACAGCGGTCATGTAGCGCCTTTCACAAGGGATCTGCTACCGAGAGATGATCCAAATACATTTAAGCTGCTGTTAGTGCTACTTACCTGTTGTGTTATAGCGCCTTTAAAATGCACTTTACCTGAAAGCACTCCAGTACTGCTCAATGTATCTTTACTTCTTACATGTTAATGTTTTACTGTTTAATAATTTATATACTACATTTTATTTTTTTCCCTTGCACTCAGTTAGCGAAGCCACTGGGTAATCAGCTAGTTTTTTTATATAAAAGGATAATATTTGCTCCCTTCAAGTCTTTAGGAGTTTCCCCAGCATGTAGTGACTTTGGAAAAATAGGAATTGAGGGTTTATAAATGATAATCACTAACCTGCTTAAGCACTTTATGATAAATGTTACCAAGTCCTGGTAACTAATTTGATTTCAACCTTTTTAATCCAAGCAGCACTTCCCCCTCTACAATTTGCAAATCGCCCAGTGTCTCCGTGGAAGTGCTTGTTACATTTGGAGTTTGCTGATTTTTTCTCATTTGTAAACGTCATTAAAATGCTGGTTTAGAACATTCATCATTTCAGTATCTTTATATTTTTTTTTCACTCTCCCTTCTGATGTACTCCACCTCCTCCTTGACTGTTCCATCCATCCATCCATTATCCAACACCGCTATATCCTAACACAGGGTCACGGGGGTCTCCTGGAGCCAATCCCAGCCAACACAGGGCGCAAGGCAGGAAAAAAATCCCAGGCAGGGCACCAGCCCACCGCAGGGCGCACACACACACACACTAGGGACAATTTTGGATTGCCAATGCATCTAACCTGCATGTCTTTGGAGTGTGGGAGGAAACCCACGCAGACACGGGGAGAACATGCAAACTCCATGCAGGAAGGACCCGGGAAGCAAACCCAGGTCTCTTTACTGCGAGGCAGCAGCGCTACTCACTGCGCCACCGTGCCGCCCCCTTGACTGTTCCAATACTTCTAAAATACTAAAGGAATTTCTTTGGGTCATCTGTCTCCCTTTATGCAATATTTTTCTTTAACTGCATTTTAGCTTTTGTAATATCTAATTTAAACATTAGCTATTCAGTTAGCATTTATGGAGTTGTTTTTTCCCTTTATAGCTTCTTTTGTATCTCCTTAGTTATCTTTAATTTCTTACTGAAATCATTACTGCAATGACAGTATGGATCTCATTTGTCAACTGTCCATATCAAGCCCTTTAATTTTTATTTAGAAAAATAAATTAATTCCACATTAAAAAGAAAATAAAGTGTTAAAACAATATTGTAGTTATTGAGTCTTCATCAAGTATGTGCCTGAAGTAGAGTATGATGGCAAGAGAAGTGAATGAGAGAAAAAGAAATAGGAGGGGGAAAAAAGCCAGAGATGAAGGGATAGAGGGTTAAAGTGGCTGTGAACAAGAAGCCCTTCCCAAAATACAATTCCCCTAAATGACTGTTAGGATTTATTTCCCAAAATATTATGGTCAAAACCAAAAAAAAAAACCACTTTGCCCAAGACTTTATCTATAATTTAATTAATTAAAAGAAATCAAGAATTCAGTAAATAAATTCAAAAGATATATTCAGAATGCATAATTCAAGTTAGTGGAACAAAATAGCAAACAGTGAACTCAATATCAAGGTCAAGTAAATAAAAGTCAAATACTTATTTAACAAAATGGGTTGTAAGTTTGTTGCATAAAATTTTCTTTCCACTTCTGTTAATGGAGCTGTGCTGTCAGTTGGTTTTTGAGTGGTCCATTTCATAAATTCATTTTTTTTGTGTCAACGCATCACTATTTTGGGCACCATCATTTTGTGCCGTTATAGTCATGTCGTGATCACAGTCATGTCGTGATCACATGTTCTTAGGCGTGTGATCTGATTGGGTGCAAGAGGATGTGTCAGAGAAGCAGTGGTATAAAAGCTAACATCTAATTTTTTGTTGTATCCCATATACTGGAAAAGACCTTCTCAGCTTTAGAACTTCAACTTCTTATTTTGATTTTGAAGTTTTCCTCATGATTCTGTGTGATTATTTGACCTCTTGTCTTCCTGGTGTTGACACCAAATTATTTATTTTGACATTGTTCTTTTTCTGCAAATTCTTTTATTACCTCATTAGTCTTCTTAATTGCTACATTAAGCAATTGTAGCATAAATAAAATTACAGTATATCCAAGTCAAAGTCTACTAATCTAAAACTTGCAATCTGAAAATCAAAACAAAATCTACAGTGAAAGACCACAAAAATATTAAAATCATCTAAAGCTGACAAACGTTGAAGGAAAGAGGAAAAGGTTAAAGTGAACTAAAAACATGGAAGCAAACACAATGAATGCCATGTCAAAGGTGCCGGGTCAACAGAAGTCTTACAAAAGACTCACGGGTAAGTGCTTATTGAAAATGAGGTAAATGCCCACGTCTGCAACACATTAAGGGTCAGATCACATGTAAGCACTTTTCTTTGTCTGCTGTGCATAATGCAAACACTAAAAACTGGTGCCCCTTGCATGTCGTGTTCAGCATTCTGTTTTCCATCGCTGTATCATTGTGTTCACCTCTGTGCTCTATAACAAAGAATCTTCGCAAGGATCTGCATATTCCATTTAAATTAATGACTAATTCATGAATTGCAAATTGGCAGTAATCTAGTCATATTATTTACATCATTATGTACGTGCTAATATGGAAATTCCTATATGTCATACTTAACAAAAGTTAATTATTAAAAAGCACAATAACATAATGAGATTTGAAGTATAAACAGCTGTCTGAGGGGCACACATCCTACTACAATGACACAAGTGATGCTCTGGTCAATCAGCCCTCAATCTACATTTGGCTGATTTTCATTCCAAATGATTTGATTGGTCAAAAAAAGATTTTTTTTAGAATCTGCTTTTCTAACAATTACAGTAATTTAGCTGTAGTGTTCATTTACACAAAGTATACTTTAAGAAGTGCTGTAATTTCCTGTATAAAGATAGCAACAGTCAGACATTAAAGACAGTGAGATAAAACTGAGAAAAAGGGAATCTTACGAGTTGTCCAGTGCATGGAGAGGAACAGCAGACTTACATGTTATCCGTCTTTGAAATTAAAAGAGAAGTTCATTTAATGAGTTCAGGCCTTTTCGTTTTGCCTTTAATCAATAGTGTGAATAGTAAGTGGACTTGTGTTCAGCAAAGCAAAACATATATTTCATTAGAAAAAGAATAGATAAAGAAGAATTCACCGTAACTGCTTAGTAAAAAAATACGTTTATTAGCTTAAAAGTCAACTTTGTGTATTTTATGTGTAACTTTGTTTAGTATGTTAGCCTTGTATCTTTTTGGTAAACATTTTATGAACATTTTAATTTAATTGTGGCTTGTAATTATTGCAAGCATTTTATTTTTCTTTATGTCATATATATGATGCATACTATTTTGTATACATGATTTATTAGTTAAAAAGTATTCATTTTAGAGGGATTTTATTGATTTGTGTGCTGCAATTTAATTATAAAAATACCACTTTCATATTGAACATAAGGCTTCTACATGGCTGGTTATGCAGATGCATAGTCTAAAATTGTGGAAAAAATTTAAGTGTAAAGTAAAAAAAGCAGAGTTGGTATTGGAATTGACCAGCGGTATCAGCCCTGTACCTGATTTGGGGCATTTCTAAAGGTCACCAATGAACAAATTATTTCAAAGTAGTTGGAATCATTAAAATAAACAATGTTTCACTGTGTACAGCATTTCAAAATGAAACAATAAACAAATACATTATTCCTTTGTCTTGTAGATATGCAGCCACTGTAGGGTTAAAATCAGTAACTATTTGGACATACTTATTAACTGGTTTTAAATGAACTGCTCCAAGTTTTATGTGCATTGACTGTGTTGTAAAGGTTACCATGTGTGGGGCAGTTTGTGCCTTTCCCTACTCCTGAAAATGGTGGAATTGTAAGGCTGGCTGATGGTTCATGGGGAAAGGAGCGCCTAGGTCAGAGGGACAAAAAAACTGTAAGGGGAGGAGCTGACCAGTTAAAGTTGTGGGAGGAAAAAGGTGAGGAAGAAGAAAAGAGAGGCCAGAGCAGAAGGAGAAGTAAGATGCCAAAAAAAAAGCAAGAGGGAAAGCTACACTACTCGCTGAAAAAAGTCAGGTGAACCCAGTTTCATTTCAGTAAGAATTGTAACCCTTTTCTTCTGGATGCCGTGAAATTATTTGGGACTGTATATGATTACGTTTCCCAGAACATGAGGTACGGCTCGGTGCATCGCTCACAATAACAGACTGTATATTATTATGCCAAACAGTGGATATTTAAAGGACTCTGGCTGTGGGGCAGCTGTTGGTGAAGAAAGATTCACAGATCTTGACTTTGCTGACCATGCTGTGATCTTCACAGAGTCAATGGAGGCTCTGATCGGGGCGCTCGAGAGCCTGAGCAAAGAGTCTGAGTTTCTGGGCTTGTGAGTATCCTGGATTAAAACCAAGATCCAGGGGCCTCATGCATAATGCCATGTGTAGAATTCACACTCTAACATGGACAAAAGCGGAAATGTGAGTATGCACAAAAAAAATCCAGATGCATAAATCTGTGCGAACGTCAACTTCCACATTCTTCCGCTACATAAATCCCGGTCAGCGTGAAAAGTAATGAACGTGCATGCGCCTGCTGTCCCGCCCTGTCTCCTCCCAGAATTACGCCTCTTTGAATATGCAAATCAATATAAATAGCCCTTAAGCTCAGCGTTCTGTGAAAAGGCAATGGCAAAAGCACAGGGGGAAATAGGAGAATTTCAGCGAATACTGAGATGATGCAAGGAAAAACATACTATTTGTTGGTTTAAACAGTGGTATAAACAACAAAAAGAAGTTGATAGAGTGACATAGAGTGTCAGAGAAATAAAAATAAATAGCCCTTAAGCTCAGCATTCTGTGAAAAGGCAATAGGATAAGCACGGGGGAAAATAGAAGAATTTCAGCGAATACCTAGTGGAGGCAAAGGAAAAACGTACTATTTGTTGATTTAAACAGTGGTATAATCAACAAAAGGAAGCTGATTGAGTGACATAGAGTGTCGGAGATACTCGAAAGCTCAAGTTCACAAAGCCACACAGTGCCTGAAATAAAAAAGAAGTTGTCAGATATCAAAGTCACTGTGAAAAGGCAAGTCGTAGCCCACCGTCTGAGTGTCATATGAAAGCTTATTAGGGTACAGAGAAAAAAAAATAGGCGTACAGTAGGAAAAAAGCACGAAATGTCAACTTTAATCTCTACATTTCCACTTTAATCACGTAGTTTATTTTGTCATTAAAGTAGAACATCATAAACTTCATCTTAAAATCATTTAATTTACTAGTTTCTCAAATCTCATCGTAACTAAAGTAGTACATTAAATGCTTTGTTTTGTATTTGATCTTCTATGCGCTCTATGTGTGTGAATCACTACGTGCTTCTTAAATTCAGCTTTCTCTTTCTCCGACAGGACACAGAATCCATTTCATTTACGATATTACAGCTCTCTGAATAATAAAAATACTAAGATGTATACTTGATATCATTTTCATGATGATAGGAGTTAAAGCATGTTATTAAACATGGAAACACAGTGGCGCAGTAATTGTTCATGTCTCACGCAAGATGCTTGCTGCGCCATGTGATACCTTCGATGAAATAATTTATTGTAGCAGTACTGTCTCTTTCAAATGTACTAACCCCCAATTCCTGTCCTTACTTTTCTTTCTCCAAATACCCAATTGCCATACAATCAGCTCTTTAATAGACGTTAAGCCATCTGTAAGCTTAGAATGCCGATTCTTCAGAACTCGTAGTACATTTTAAATTATTCTATCCATCTAGTGTCGCGCCAGTCCCAGCAAGAATACAGCGCGAGGCAGGAACAATCCGTGAATGCCAGCTTATTTATTAACAATATAGATTGTTTAAATTAAGTTAAAGTTTTATTTTGCTGCATTTCATCTTAAAAATGATATCATCATCATATATAAATACATGCTTTATAAAGTGGCTCAGGTTGTGCAATATTATAACTGTATCGCAAGTTTACAGTGAGGTAATTGTACTTATAAGTACAAAGCATTCTACAAAGAGCACTTGATGGACTAATTGAGTGCGTTTAGAGTTCTTGCGGTGAAACTGTTTCTGAACCGTGAGGTCCGTACAGGAAAGGCTCTGAAGCGTTTGCTGTATGAGAGTAGTTCAATAGAGAGCATGGCTGAGGCAGCATGTGTTTGATGCTGTATACCGATAATTCTCTTTCCGATCAGCTGCTGTAGAGCTGTGATTCCCCACTCTGATACAGTGATATAAATACTCCGAGTGGTTCAGTGAGAGTAATATGGAAAAAGAGGATCTGCTGTGTCAACCCCTAACGGGAGCAGCTGAAAGAAGAAGAAGAAGGTGCAGTGAGAGTAACAACGCTAAAGCAGCTATTGTATTTAGAATAGTTTGACCATTCTGTGGACCATTATATTGTTACAGGTTAATTACAAATAGATGCATTATACTAATAAACTATATGGGGTTAATTTCAGTGTATTCATAAAGCCGCATCAATGATGTGGATATAAAAAAGAAAATGAAACCACACTGGAACAGTAGCACTGGTTTAACGCTGGGTGCTGCCAGTCTTCAAAACCGAGAGCAGAACTTGCATACGCCAGGGTATGAGATACCGTTGAAATGTACATGGCTTTATGCCAAGTTTAGGTTTTATACATCGCGATTTGAGCATGGAAACGTTCGTACGTTAAATTTTTGTGTGTATGCACGGTTTATATATGAGGCCTCAGGCCTTTAATGACCTCAGCAGTGTGTCTGTCTGCGGAGAGAGTGTCAACCTTGTCAAGAGGTTTACTTACCTTGGCAATGACATTCAGGTTTCTGGTGACTCTTCCTATGAAGTCAGTAGATGGATTGGATAAGCATGGGGGGTCATGAGGTCGCTGGAAAGGGGTGTGTGATGCTCTTCAAACACTTCAATCATGTCACCTCTTAATCTTCTTTTGCTTAAACTGTATAGGCTCAGCTCTTTTAATCTTTCCTTATAATTCAACCCCTGTAGTCCTGGAATCAACCTAGTTGCTTGCTCTTCTCTGGACCTTTTCTACTGCTGCTGTGTCCTTTTAGTAGCCTGGAGACCAAAACTGCACACAGTACTCCACACAAGGAAGTAGTGTTAGTCGCTTATGCCACAGATCATTTCTTCACTCATTTATTTATTTATTTTTCTCTCTCTACTGCCACTCTCGGTCAGCAGCATATATTATAATCGTGCCATTTTAGGGAGCGGTACAGTGTGACACCTCATAGTGTCTTTAAGTCACACATGTAGTGTTATGCATTATAAAGGCAAATTTTATGTTATTTGAACTGTTAATTGAGGTAGCACTTTTATTAGATTAAATTAGATTAGAGTCAACTTTATTGTCATTGTACAGACACAATGAAATGCAATTTAGCATCTAACCAGAAAGTGCAAATATTACACTAGGTGCAATGGACAGCAGGTGCAAACAGTATATTAAAGTGCAGTAGACTGTAATGTGCAATAAGGAAGCATACAAATTAGAAAATATGTTGTCAAATAACTGACCCATTGCGTCTAAATCATTAAAATTTCAACTTTTCCACAAATTTTTATCACATACAGTATTTAATGAAATATATAGTTGTCTTCATTTTATAAATATATAAAGCTGTTTTACAGATTCCAGTCATCTAATTAAAAAGCAGCAGTCAATATTTAGGACCAGGTGATCAAATCTGAAAGGATCCAGTTAATAAAAACCATAGTCTTCATTATGCCACTATCTATGGGCTTTGGGAATTTTCATTCTGGTCAAATTTCTTTAGTAGAATTACATTCAGAAAGTAACATTGTTTTTGACCTTAAAGCTATATTAATAAAGTATTAAAAATATCCCAAAAGGGCATACTTAAATAATACATTTTGAATGACTCCTGGAGTTAAACTAATTAAAGGTGTCAGATTGTGCCTGACTGTAGCATTTTAAAATGGCTGAGCATAGGCAGGGAGTTAACCTTATGTGCTTTTTTCATAATTAGAATAATGGAGCCAAAGTTACCCAAAGCATGTTATGTTTATTTGATCATATTATATTATATTATATTATATTATATTATATTATATTCAAGCTTAGATGGACCAAAACTCTGCAACCACTACAGCCTTTAAGAATGAGATTGGAAACCCAAAATCAAACCAAGCTATTATTTATGTTGGGGTTTATCCTGGGTGATAGCTCTGGCTCAAGTACAGTATATTCTTTGTTTAAGGGTTTTGTTGTTCTAAAGATATTATTTGCCTTTTTTATGTTGTTGATTATGTTTATGATTTACCTCTTTTATACATTTTCATTTTGGTTTATATTGTGTTGTTTATTTATTATTCATTGTATACATATTATGTAAATAACTTTGCTTTCATTCTGTGTGTTTTGTGGGTGGAACCCCATAAGACGGAAACCACATACAGTATTTAGAAATTTGTACCTAAGGTTTCATATTCTGCTTTTATCTGAACTTTTACCTACTAAATAAACAAAGTCATTATCCCTGGAGAACAAAATCTAATGAAGCAACTTTGATCAAAAATAATTAAATTGTATCATCTTAAAGTGTTAACAACTTTGGAATTGGATTTAGTGATTTATATTGAAATTGTGACTGCAACATAATACTTTATTTCCTGAGAAATTCTGCCAGGTTCCGGTACCTCAGAAGATGTCACGTCTGGGTCCGGTCCCTTCGATGACGTCACTTCTGGGCCAGGCGAAGTCAATTCCAGGTCCCGGCCCTTCAATTATGCCACTTCCAGTCCGGACGATGTCACTTCCGGGTCTCACCCTTTCGATGACGTCACTTCCAGGCCAGACGACACTTCTGGGTCCGTCCGCTTTGATAAAATCACTTCCTATATGGGCCTTTAAAGCCGCCATCTTACCACCAAGGAATTAGTTTTGCTTTGCACTCAGCATTGTGAACAACTCTGCCAATCTCAAAACCTTTTGCAGCCAGGGATAATATATGGGTGGCTGACCCAAACCTTTTTATGATATCTGGTCTGTGTTTTTATCACAATATATACAGTATATAAAATAAAAGACAAAGATTATATGACAAAGTAGAAAGCCATAAAGAATTCAAAAATGTTGGCACCATACACATGCAGAGCTGGTTAGAGATAATTAAAGTACTAAAATTCGAAAGTTAGCATTAGCGCAAACAAACGGAAATTATTACTCAGAGAAATTACGGAACAGCAAAAAGAGATTGAATATATTGTTTAGATTTAAACTAAAGTCAGAGACTTGTAGTTTGTCTAATTTGTGTTGCCATCTAATGAAGAGGTGTATCTGTGAGAATTAAAAGATTTGTTGTTTGGCGAAAGTGAAATCCACCTACGCTGTCTCTCTTGGGTCACAGAGTTGCACAGATACACAGAAGATCTTAGAGACAAAAACGTTATTCAGACACTTCAAACAAACATAAGTCTCTTTCAGGAGTGAATCGAGCTCCATGTGTAGTCGGAAGGGGCAGTTCCATCTCTCCATTAAAATAATATAAAATCTTCCTCTTCATACGGGCGTGCCTCGGGAGCGGGACCCCCAACAGGAGCAGAGGATATCTGGAGGAGAAGAGAGACAATGCAGTGAGACAAAAGGACAGCTGTTGTACAGGCTTTTAAATGTTCAAAGTGCCATGCGAGTTGCAGATCACGCGACACGGCAACAGCAGCCAGCCAGCAGCTGATTGAGCAAAAAAAACTATTTGTTTCCCATTGTATCACCAATTAAGAGGGGGTTTCGGGGGAGCGACCACGTCTACTTGGAGTGCGTTCATCAGCCCACCTCTTCACAACACGAGCAGCACAGGCGCATAGCAGAGGCTGGGGGGGATGGGTGGATTAGCAAGCGAAGCGAGCAGGGGGCAAAGCCCCCTAGTATGTATATATATATATAACTGTAACATTCTCTAACCACAACTCATCTGCTGTGGAATTGGAAATAGAAGATCATAACAGTTTCTTGTTAAAGGGGCTTTTGAACTCTCAGTCTTCTACTTATACAGTAGATGATGAAGTTCTACAGTAAGATATATTTGTTGACACCATTATGTTATTTGGCAAATCTTATGAAACTCTCAGATGCATCATCAATGAAGTTCCTGGGATCACGTTGCATTTCAGACCTTACAACAAGTCAGTGCTCTTTTATTGCAGAAGAAGACATTGACAGAATACCATCTTCATGTCCTTCCTGCTAACTTCAGTTTTACTCCACTCAACTTGGGCAAATGTGGTCCTCTTTGTCCCAACTCCTAGTCACTTAGGTAAGGCAAGGTGGCTTGTTTTATGTTGGACCTAGGAATACTTTCAGTGCTAGAACATTGCACCAAGGAAACACTTCCAGATCAGATAGAACTGCCATACAATATAGGAGTCCTCTCCCTGCAGCACACCCTGGTGGCTCCCAAGGACTCCAACAGGACTGCCTTCCCAAACTACAAGTCCCATGCAGCTTCATGGGCATCCCAACTACAGCCAGACTAGAAGAGCACTGTCACCTGTTGCACTGGGGGGATGACTGTTACTGCCAGGCAGCTTCCCCCCGTCCATCCACTTCACTCTCTCTCCAACTGGGAAAAGGAACAGGACCCATCCCAGCCAGGACAATCATCTGTTTGTATCTTCTTTCCATAATGTCCTCCCAGCCTGGTAAAGGGCCATACTCCATGCCAATCATAATTCCAGTCCTTCTATTACAGCTATCAATATAGATGCACATGTACATATCTATATATATTTATATACTGTTATACATGTGAGCATGGGGTGTGTCTCAGGCGATGGTAAGGGGAAAGATGGGGAAAACTAAGAGGGTTACTAATGCAGTTTCTGCTTTCCACCTTAGAGTAGAGAAGAAATCCCAGAAAGCAGCCTGATGCCATCTCCACCTCTGCATTTCTAGCCCCACACCTTTCTTTCCCACAAGATTTATAAATCAACACTGCACTGGCATCGACTAAGGACAGAGCTCCACCACATGAAGCTTAACTTGCAGCTCTTAAGAAAGCCTTTTGAAACAAGATTACTTTTCACATGGCCAACTGTATGTTGCATGCTCAAGAGTAAGCTCAGCGTACAGCTTGGTCATATTACAACCGGAGGGCCGAAATGACAATAGGTATACAAATAGATCCTTAACAAATAATTATTGGTATATTTTCCCTCAGTTTAAAAAGGTTTAATTTTCTTCTTAATAAAAATTCTAAGGCAGTACTTCGCCGCTGCGAAGTGCGGGTATTTTGCTATCCATATTAATAAAAGACAAAGCCCTCACTGCCTGACTGACTGACTGACTGACTCACTCACCACTAATTCTCCAACTTTCCGTGTAGGTAGAAGGCTGAAATTTGGCAGGCTCATTCCTTACAGGTTACTTGCAAAAGTTAAGCAGGTGTTATTTCGAAATTCTACGCGTAACGGTCATAATTGAATCCTACTTACATACATATATACGTCCATAGCCTGCAGCTTGGTCACCGTGTGAGGCGGCGTTGCATCCCCCATCACGTAGTTGGCTGCCTGCCTATATTGCATCGCCTATCCCTACGCCTCCCATGTAATTGATTGCCTGCCCATATAAGGCCATCTGTCGCTCCAGTCTCTACATTCCCTTCTTTGCTTCGCCATGGTATTCACGTCTCCCTGCTGATAACTGCAGCCTTTTTATTTAATCCACGGCTTCTCCGCTGTTTTATTGTTCATTTATTATGATTATAGTTATTGTGTAGGTATTTTAGACTTAGTTTACTGTTCATGTACCCAATTCCTTTATCGTTCCAACCGTACCCCCATTAACATGTCTATCAAGGTGATCACCATCGATCAAAGAACTGTCACTTACCGAGTGGTTTCCATGCCCGGAGATTCCGCCTGCCTTTTCCATTCTCTGTGTTACATATTGCATGGCCATATCAGGCTCAATCTTGATATCCGGAGGAACATTGTGTCTTATGTATTGAATGACTGGGACAGGTTCAAGGTGTGGACTGATGACGGTACAGGAGATAATTATACTACACAGGAGCACTATAAGAGTGAAATGCTTAAGCCCTTCACCTATGGATCTGCATGTGAGTTGATGGCTGCTACTGAATTGTTCGGTTGTCGCTTTCAAGTGTACCGAAATGGCTAAATATTTTACACCTTTGGAGAACCGCCAATGCCTCTTAAACATCTTAGATTCACAGGTGACGATTTCAGTAGTGGACACTTTGATGTTTATGAATGTTTCAACTCTCAAAAGCTGGATGCGAAGTTAACGATGAAGCCGGTTGTATGCTTACAACACTTGAAAGATGCCGAATGTCACTTCAACACAAGTCCTGCAAATACTAACGTAATTGAAACAAACCATAAAACTCAAACCGATTATGACAGCAGCAATCCAAGCTGTGAGAAAACAGTAAAAAGGAGGCGTGTCAGATGTCGTGGTACATTTACTGATGCAGCTAGACGGCAACAACTTTGTGACACTGCCGCCAAATACTCGCAAAAAAATCCACAAGTTAATAGACATGCTGTCGCTAAATACTCACAGGCAAATCCACAAGTTCATAGAGACGCTGTCACTAAATACTCACAGGCAAATCCACATGTTCATAGAAATGCTGTTGCTAAATACTCGCAGGCAAATCCACAAGTTAATACCGAAAATGCCTGTTAAACATCTTAGATTCACGAGTAGCGATTTGGGTAGTGAACACCTGTTATCTTTACAACGGTTGACAAACACTGAATGTAACTTGAACACAACACGTCCTCCAAATACGAACCTGATTGAAAAAAATAATGATAATCAAATCCTTGATGACAACAACACTTATAACAGTGACAAAACAATTACATTGACAATCATGTTATGTTATTTTTAAAATGTTTCCTTTTCTTTTTCATAACTTCTTTAACACACTACTTCTCCGCTGCGAAGTGCGGGTATTTTGCTAGTTCTTTATAAATTGTGTTTATTTGATTTGGGTAATCCCAGAAAATGTCAGTTAAACTGAGGATGGTAATTATGTTGATAACGATGAGCCATGTGTTTGATTTGCTTCCTTGTTAATTTTAAAGTCTACTTTCCTTATTAACAAAAGGCTAAATTTTTATCCTTTATCTGTCCACTTTTGTGGTGTAACTGACGTGCTGCAAGCAGTACTTTAATGAACAGTAGATGAAGTTCTGAATGCAAATCATCTCCTGCATGTCCTATAAATCATTGGTGTCTGATTTCTTAGATTTTTGCTAAAGAGTCAATATGGAGTGGCCTCTTGGTGTTTAGCTTTCTTCTATATGCAGTACAGGAGGTCCTTGGGTTACAACATCTCGACATATGACGTTTCGAGTTTACAACGCTCACTCCCATAAAAACTTAAAAAAAATTGAGATGGGAGTGTTTCAGCTTAGGCAATTAGCGTCATACTTACAGACTACGTGAGCGAACTAGTTTGGTTGCACAGAGATGAAGTGTTCCGTTTGTGTGGCTTTGTTTGGCGACTTTGTGGCCCTTATCATGGCTTCAAAACAAAAGTCAGAGTCTTCAGATGGTAGTGCTTGGAAGAAGAGGAAATCTATCACAATGGAAGTGAAATTAGACAGTGTAAAGAGATCAGAAGGAAAAAAGATAAGGAATTTTTTTTTACACTAATTTTTTGTAATTTTCTCTGTTACTACAGCAGAGTGTACAGTGCAGTATATTTATGTCCTTTTCCTTTTTCTGTGGTTTCGTTGTGTTTTTATGTTCTAGATTATGATTTTGCAAATGTGTTTGGATAGGTAAGTGACTTAGGCTAGGGTGTGTTTCGACTTACACCAAAATTCGGGTTACATCACTGTTGCAGGAACGGAACTGTGTCGTAACCTGAGGACCCCCTGTATAGGATATTATTTAGATACTTTACTATGTTTTAAGAGAACGTAAGCACTGCCAGATGACAAGAGTTATAGGATTTATAAAGGCAGAGGAGAAATCTCAGACATCAAGTGAAGCTTCAACAGATCTCCCCACCACGGCAACTGACCGGCAGATGAGTGTCAACATAGAGAGGCAGCTCAAGTTCACAGTTTACGTAGTCACAAACTCACTGAGACCAGACATAGCACTGCTGTCTGAGTCAGTAGGACCGGAGATTATGTTGAAACTAATTGCACTGTGAAGACAGGACCGAGGAGGCATATGAGAGGAAGAGGGCCAAATACCAGGCCTTTGTTGATGACTGCCACAGAGCAAGGAGGAAGGCAAATGGTGTGACCATTGAGGCAGGTAGCAGGGGATTCACTGGCCAATCTCACTGCCAAGTCTTCAGTTGTTTAGGCATCATAGGAGCCCACTGTAGTAGAGCCATCAAGATGGGGCTTGCTACTGAGGCACAGGCTGGGGTCTGATTAGTCTCAGCTAGATCACCTGGGGAAGGGTGTCTGATGTTGTAAGACCCAGAACACACTGTGATCCCAGGAATGTCACTAATGATGTGTCTGAGAGCTTCATACAATGTGTTGAATAACGTAACAGTGTCAACAAATATACCATAGTATATTTAAATAAATTCATCAGTAGAACATTAGAACAATCTAGATGAGAACAGGCCATTCAACCCAAGAAAAGCTCACCAGTCCTATCCACTTGCAGTCCCTAAAGTCTTACTGTCTACCACACTTCTTGGTAACTTATTCCAAGTGTCTATCGTTCTTTGTGTAAAGAAAAACTTCCTAATGTTTGAGCAAAGTTTACGCTTAACAAGTTTCCAACTGTGTCCCCATGTTCTTGACGAAGTCTTGATCCACTGGACTAATTCCCTTCATACTTTTAAACACTTCAATAATGTCTCGTCTTATTCTACTTTTGCTTAAACTGTAAAGGCTCAGGTCTTTTAATCTTTCCTCATAATTCAACCCCTGTAGCTCTGGACTCAGCCTAGTCGCTCTTCTCGTGACCTTTTCTAGTGATGCTATGTCCTTTGTGTAGCCTGCAGACCAAAATTGCACACAGTATTCAAGGTGAGGGCTCACCAGTGTGTTATAAAGCTTCACCATAGTTTCCTTGGACTTGTACTTCTGTCATCTGTAAACAGAAGTAGATTGAGTTGTCAAAAGGCTTTTTAACAATGAACAGCTTCCACAGCAGGTGAAGTGTGGTGAGAGAATGCTAGAGTTTCATAAGAACATGACAGCACTCAGGAATGCAAACAAGTATCAATATAAAAAATCAACTTGCAAATAACTTGACTACATCAGAAAGAAAAAAAACAAATGTTAAATATTTTGTAAGATAAAAGCCATTTTACTTAGAAGTGCCAGTCCATTTCCATGCATACAATTGAAGTCCCCTGCCAGCATTATTTTGTGAATTGTATTGTAGAAGGAAAGACAAAAAAGACTTAAATTGACTATCATAAGAGTTTGAAACTGACAGCTAAGCCAGAATAAGCTTAGTGTTATCAAACTTCATCTTTTTGGATCTGCAGTCACCATGGATACTACAGAATTAACGGTCTGATGTGTATATCGCTAACCCTCTTGATTTATTGTATACTTTAAGGCTGCACCATCTCTCCTCTCTGTCACAAATGACATTTCACTGGCAGGTGAATCACCTGTAGAGAAAAGAATATAAAGATAAGATAGTACTTTACTTCTCTGTACTTAAAGGCTCAACCCTTTGATATTCTAGCTAATGTTTAGTTGACAGGACAATGTGCCCTGTTGGCCATGCTTAAGTTTAGTAATTGCTTTTAACTAATATCGTATCATTTTAATTTGGTGTGTGTCAGCTACAGCATACTACCAAAGCACAACAATATTTCAGTACACTTGCAACTGAGAAGTCCAAAGAATAAAAAAATCAAATAAATTATTCACTGCTCAAATAACCCCAGTCATCTATGACAACAGAAAATGAAAAAGAGAACAAACTCATCTGTGCGCCATTACAAACAGAGAGGAGAGAAGCCCTGAATAAGCCCCTGTTCTGTCACTTGTTGCACAGCAACGGTGAAAACAGAGAAAAGAAAGTGAGACCCTCTGTCCAAATTACTGTTCAATTAAAATGATATGGTACTTTTATGTTAATATGTAGCACAGCCATACATTACAGATTAATAAAATTATAGTTACTTAACTGAAGTAATTAACTGTTTGACTAAATAAATGTAGTATCACAAGCAAAAAATTATTAACCTGACAGTGCATTAAAGAAAAGTAATTGTCATATGCATATTGAAATGAAGAGTATGTGACATTATGTAGCATTGTATAAATTAATGAAACAGGAATAAGCATTATGGATGCAAAGGTAAGAAAAACAAGAAAGAAGAAATCTGTCAGTATTAAAAATGTATACATGAACAAGTATACTGTATATTTAGTACTGATAACTTCTTTCTTATTCATATTCTTATTCATATTTCATTTCGTACTCCTATAGAAATGTGATACCTATGTTAAGCTGAACCCAGATTTGACAGAAATGTTTTAATGCTTACTTAAATGTAATGACTATATTTTTCTTTAGAAACATTATCTCTTAACTTTAAATAATTCATTACTTTTCTTGCTTTTTAGTCACTCTGCTGTGTGTTCAGACCATAGTGTGGTCATATATATATATACGAGTATATATATATATGACCACACTATGGTCTGAACACACAGCAGAGTG